>SKCR01030368.1:0-31457 GCA_019454045.1 Zanthoxylum bungeanum | reverse complement strand
AATAAATAAACTAAATAGAAAAATCCAATTTAACTATTAAATTTATTTTACCGATTAATTCCAAATTAATCGCGTTCTCTTTTCTAGACGAATTTAATCCCATATTAATTCTTGCCGCAATTAATCCAGATTAATTTTCTCTCTCTTAATTAATCTCAGATTAATTATGTTCGACAACAAAGTGAAAGACCCATTACAAGTACCAGAAGGGCCAATTACGAGGCAGATGACCAAAAGACTCAGAGAAGCAATGGCGGGATTAGTTCAGAGTGTTATGGCCGATTGCAACAAAAAATAGAGACGCATGTGTGCTTCAATAGAGAGGGACCCAAGCCACTTCACTTGGCCCAAATCAGTTCTGAATGAAGCTTCACAGGCCTTTGAAGACTTTGGTATTTTGTAATTTAGCCTTTTGGGGCATTGTTGTCTTTATGCCTTTAGCGTTTCTCTTTGTAACACTATTTAAACTTTCTTTCTTTTTCTTTTTGGGACAATCAATGAAATTTGTAAACACAAAAGCTTAAAGCTTTGGCTATGGCCGAATTCTTGTAAGGGAGGGATTCCCTTTTTCAAGTTAAAATCGACTTATCTAAGTTTAGCAAGCTTAGTGGTGTCTCCATTGCTAGCAAAACACTACAAGGAATCATCTTAAAGGTTCTCAAGGGCAAGTTCTTTGTGGGTCTTCTTTATGGGCTTGGAAGGGTTTTGTTCCTACAAAATCAAATTCGCGGTTCTTGGGGTTCTCTCTGTTGCTTGGGGTTTGCTTGGATTTCGAATCCAAGTGTGTTTCTTGTGACAAAACATAGTGTGTTTGTGTGTCCTACACATCCCAAGGATCTCTAAACAATATTAAAGTGTGAATAAATCAAGATAAGTTGCAGAATACTTACATTGATCGGTTGGAAAATTCAAAACTTTCTTTGGATGTAGAAGCTCCAAGCTTTGTGTTGAGTTCTAAACTCTTGGGTGAGTTTCCCTATCACCTTCAATTAACTCCCAAAGTGCTAGCTTTAGCAAAATTTGCCCTCCAAGGTATTAGAGAAATCCGCAATGGGAGAGGAAATAGAGAGAAGATGAATAGTTGATTTCTTTTTCCAAAAAACAAGTTAATGTGTTATATTTTCCAAAAACAAAACTTAGTGTGTTGGAAAGAAAAATGCATTAAATGCATCCAACTACTTCTATCAGCTAATGACTAGTTGATGTAAGTCAAGTGGGTCCCACCACTTTAAATTTCAAATTTAAGTTGGCTTACACAACACACTTTGGGCCCGGGTTCATTTAATCCGATTAACAAATTTTCTGTCGCGACATAATTAAATCCAATTTAATTAAATAATTATGTCTTGCAAAATTATTACGATAATTGCTTACGAATTAATTCCAAATTAATTCGTTCGCTCGAATTAAAATCCAATTTTAATCTCGTATTAAAATCCAATTTCAATTAATATATCCGATATATTATTTTAGCCCAAATAAATAAATTAAATAGAAAAATCCAATTTAACTATTAAATTTATTTTACCGATTAAATCCAAAATTAATCACGTTCTCTCTTCTAGACGAATTTAATCCCAAATTAATTATTGCCGCAATTAATCCCAGTTAATTTTCTCTCCCTTAATTAATCCCAGATTAATTTTGTTCGAGTCAAATGTCATTGGTGGAATCTTTGGGAAGCGACCCAAGAGATTTCTGGATATGTTGTTAGTAAATACGGCCATCGAACTACCCGAACACGTGCGTACCCCGTACCACGTTCTCACCGATTTACAAGACAAAGTTGGCTTCTAGGAAAGCATCGTGCCTACCTAATTCTCCAGAAATATTCAACGAAGAATATATAATCTGTATTAGGCGTAGTATACAAAGTATTGCGTAAACACTACGATTACTAGCACCGTATCATGTGTGACCATCATCTCAATATAACTGAAGTGATACTCCCATCTTGACATCACATCTAATACACTACGATTCTCAGTAAACCTAGTATAGGCGTACACATAACCTGTTAAAGCTTCGGATGTTCTTTAGCATATGTTGAAGAAATAAGCATGTTCTTGGGCGGCTGTGTGATTTGTTTCTAAAACCCTAGTGAAGTGATAAAAGAAAATAAACCATCAGATTCAGACTCTGAAATCAGACCCTGAAACTTAACTATGAAATCAGACCCCGAAACTTAGCCTCTAAAATCAGACTATGCAATCAGACCCTGAAAACTTAGCCTTTGAAAGCAGGCTCTGAAATCAGACCCTGAAACTTAGCTTTTGAAATCAGACCTTGAAAACTAGCCTCTGAAATTAGACTCTGAAATCAGACCCTGAAATCAGACCTTGAACTCAGTCTCTGAAATCGGACCCTGAAAATTAGCCCCTTCAGACTCTGAAATCAGACCCTGAAACACAGCCTCTGAAATCAGAACCTAAATTAGCCTCTGAAATCAGAACCTGAAATCAGCCTCCGAAATCAGAACCTTAGCATCAGAACTGAACTTAACTTCTGCTCAGACCTTGATTTCAGAACCATAATATCAGCATCTGAAATTACCTTTAAAAAAAAGGGGTACTGAGTGATAGTGATCACTTGAGTAAAAAAGTGAAAATTTTTGGTTGAATTTGGTTTGTTCCATATTATCATTTAGGTGTACGTGGAGGGTATTCCATCAAAATTTCTATAGAGGTGCCAAATTTTCTCCCGAAATTACATACGACCGTGAATTTGCATGCTTATTTTTTTTTACATTGTGCTAATTGTTTATTTCCTTATTCCAAATACTCTAGTTTAAGTATTATTGATTGAGTATTCGCCGTTGCTATTCCTGTTCGCATTTTGTTTCCACCTGTCCCATATAAATTATTAGATCTTGTGTTTTATGCTGGCTTGAGGACTACATTTGGTTTGTATTCTTGGATTGAGTGTGATTCACATTTGAATTGAGGACGAACTCAAGAGTGGTAAAAGACAGTGATTGTGAGCACATTATTGGGTAAAAGCCAATAGAGTGCAAACACGAGTGGAGTGATATCATTCGAGTGTAAACACGTGAGATTGTGAGGATTTACATATTTGCTTTACTTTCTTGTTATTTCTAATATGTTTGTTTAGTGTTAAGATGGCAGGTCTAACCATTGATGAAAAGCTCGAGGCCTTGGATAGAAAATTTACAGATATGATGGAGAACACGAATACTGCTTTGGAGAGATTGTCCAAGAATGTAGAGAGTATTCAAACTGGTAGTGGACCCAGAGCACCACCACCCCAACATATACCACCACCTTAGAATGTACCACCACCTCATGATGTGCCACCTCGACGTGTACCACCACAGTATGTACCACCAGATGAAGAGGAAGCTGAAAATGAGTTTGATGATTCTGATGGTCTTGATGATGTGGAGGAGAGATTTCAGCTTGGGCAAGATAGGGGGCCTAATAGGAGGTTTGATAGGAGGAATCATAGGAGGGATATACGGTTTGATGATAGAGGTGCATTTGATGCCAGAAGAGAGGATTATGATAGAAGGGTATATGGTAGACGAGGAGATGTAGATGGTGATCTAGGTAGCATCAAGATCAAGAAACCAACATTCCACGGCAAGAATGATCCTGAAGCTTACTTAGAATGGGAAAAGAAAATAGAATTGATTTTCAACTATCATCACTACTCAGACGAGAAGAAGATCAATCTGGCAGCAATTGAGTTTACCGATTATGCTATGATTTGGTGGGATCAGCTTGTCTCTACTCGGAGGAGAAATTATGAGAGACCGGTTCAGACATGGGCAAAAACTTAGAGGTCTCATGAGAAAGAGATTTATACCCAGCCATTACTATAGGGAATTGTATCAGAAACTACAACATCTGTATCAGCGGACCAAGAGTATTGAGGACTATTACACAGAGATAGAAGTTGCCATAATCAGAGCAAATGTAGTTGAGGATGCATAACCTACTTTGGCACGGTTTCTACGGGGCTTGAAGAGAGAGATTGAAACATGGTGGAGTTACATCACTATGTTGATTTTGAGGATTTGCTTCACATGGCTATCAAGGCAGAAAGGCAACTCAAGAAAAAGTCAACATCCAGATTTGGCACTCAGGCTACTTCTGCATGGAAGGGGAAATAGGTTCCGAATGAGAAGCGAGATGGAGCCTTGACAAGCCTAGAGGCGAGTTCAGTGGAGGCTTTAATAAGCCTACGGCCGAACCTAGTGCCAAAGGTAAAGAGGCTGCAGAATCGAGCAAAACTAGACCAAAACCTGAAGGTGCAGCTACTAGAACTAAGGATGTAAAGTGTTTCAAATGTTTGGGCATGAGACACTATGCTTCACAATGTCCAATAGGCGTACCTTAATGATTGATAAAAAGAGTGGAGAGGTGTACTCTATTGATAGTGAGGTTTAGGATGAGATGCCACAGTTGGAGGATGCTAGTGACCACGAGGGAGCTGGATACCCGTTGGATAACTTATCCTTAGTTGTCAAGCGTGTTTTTAGTGCACATGTTGTTGAGGATGAGAGTGTGCAGTAGAGGGAGAACATATTCCATACTAGGTGTCGTGTGAATGACAAGGGGTGTAGTATGATCATAGATGAGGGCAGTTTTACTAATGTTGCTAGCACAACTTTGATTGAGCGATTGGGGTTGAATTGCTTGAGACACCCGAAGCCTTAAGGGTTGTAGTGGTTAAATGATTGTGGGGAAATAAGTGTGACAAAGCAGGTATTGTTGAGCTTTACCATTGGGCCATACACAGATGATGTCCTATGTGATGTGATACCGATGCATGCTGGACATATTCTTTTGGGCATCCTCTGTCTCCTTGATCAAGGAATGCCTTGGGCAGTTCAGTGGTTTATCAGGTCTAACCCCGAACCCAGATAAAAGTCAATTCTTCTCTTCTGGTATCTCTCCTACCCTTCTAGGCCACTTGTGTCACGTTTTGGGTTTCCAAGTTGGGAATCTTCCAGTGAGGTATCTGGGAGTCCCGTGATCTCTACTAGATTCAGGGCCTCTGATTGTGCTTCTCTTGTGGATCGTATTATTCTGCGTGCCAAGAGTTGGAGTAGTAAGTTTCTCTCTTATGCAGGTCGGCTTCAGCTTATTAAGTCAGTTTTGTTCTCCATTCAAGTTTATTGGTCTTCTTTATTTATTCTTCCTAAGTCTGTTGTGAGGAAGGTGGAGACGATTCTTCGCTCTTTCCTTTGGAAGGGTAGTGTGCTCACCTCTTCTGGGGCGAGAGAGAGTGGCTTGGAGCAAAGTTTGTTTACCTCTTCAGGAGGGTGGGCTGGGGATAAGAGTTTGGATTCTTGGAATAGAGCGACTATTGTTAAACATATTTGGTTTCTTTGTTCTGGCCAGGTTTCCTCATGGTCGAGTTGGGTTCACTCTTATTTGTTGCGGGGGAGAAGTTTTTGGGAGGTCCCTTGTCCTTCAGATTGCTCTTGGAGTTGGCGTAAGATCTTGGAGCTTCGTTCTTGGTCCCGTCGGCGGATGAGAGTGAGGATTGGTAATGGTGAGAAGACGTTACTGTGGTTTGATTATTGGCATCATGTTGGCCCGATTGTGGACACGTTGGGCGAGAGAGTGATTTATGATTCTGGCTCGGATAGAATGGCTACAGTTGCATCCATTATCGCCGATTCTGCTTGGCAATGGCCCCTTCTAGATCTGCTGCTCTTATTGATTTGGCTCAGTCTCATCTTCCGTCTCCTTCTAGTTTGAGGAGGATATGCTGGTTTGGGAGGAGGATACAAACGGAAGATTCTCTGTGGATAGTGCCTGGAATGCTATGAGGTCAAGGAAACCCCAGTTGCATTGGTCTCGAGTTGTTTGGTTCCGGAAGGCAATCCCCCGTCATTCCTTTCTTCTTTGGATGTCTATTCAGGGTGGCCTTTGTACTCAGGACAGTCTGATGAGATTTGGCACCTCTGCCTGCTCACGGTGTATTCTCTGTGGTTGTTCGAGTGAGGATATTGATCATCTTTTCTTCCAGTGCCTCTATTCTTCAAGGGTCTGGTCGTCTGTGTTGGCCATGTGTGGGTTAGATTGGAGTCGCCGAGATTGGTGTCAGACTGTTGGGTGGGTTTGTCAGTTCTCCGGAGCCTCTTTATGTCATCTTCTGGTTCGTCTGTCTTTTGCAGCGTTAGTCTACCATATTTGGAGGGAGAGGAATGCTCGTACTCATGATTTGCCTCTTCGGCCTGTTTCTGCTCTTCTTTATGATATTGCTTTTGATGTTCGGAATCGTGTTAGCTCCTTACGAAAGGTAAATCCATCTTATGACAATAAATGGCTTCACCTTTCGTGGCACCTTCCCGATGACATCTTTTGTTGATTCTTTTGTAGCCTTTTGGCTTTTTTCTAGGAGGGCCTGTCCTCTCTAGTGCCTGGGGTATGCCCCTTTGCTCTTTGTATAGTTTTCTTTGGTTATAATACTTACCTTATCCAAAAAAATGATGGGTTCAAGAACAAATATTCCTTTCAGCATAAGGGAAAACCCATTACATTATACCCACTTACACCAGCACAAGTCCATGAAGATCAGGTTAAGTTGCAACTTGAGCGTGACAAAGAGAAGGCGAAGGAAAACACTACCTTGGGTGAGACTAGTGAGAGTGGTGTGTCTGTGAGAAAAATAAGGCCAAGGCCGTGGGAGTTCCCAAGGGGAGTGTGAGTGCACGTGAGGGGGAACAAAATGGAGAGTTAAAAAGAGTTTCTACATGGGTGAGGGTGAAGCGAGGAAAGAATACAAGGCTAGCAAGCTCAAGCTATTGTTAGTCTATAAGGAGCCTCATATTTATTTTACTAACACTGACCCTTTGCTTCCTGTGTCTATTTCATCTCTTTTGCAGGATTACAGTGACGTACTGACAGAGGACATACCTAGTGGGCTTCCACCCATTAGAGGTATTGAGCACTAGATAGACTGACCTGGAGCAGTCATTCCTAATAGACCGGCTTATAGGAGTAATCCCGAGGAGACAAATGAGCTGAAAAGGCAAGTACGGGCGTTGATGGACAGTGGGTATGTAAGGGAAAGCATGAGTCCTTGTGCAGTACCAGTGCTTCTAGTCCCTAAGAAAGATGGGACATGGCGATTGTGTGTCGATTATCGAGTAATCAATAATATAACGGTAAAGTATCGCCACCCTATTCCTAGGATAGATGACATGTTGAATTGCATGGTTCCAAGGTATTTAGTAAGATCGATTTAAAAAGTGGATACCATCAGAATCGCATGAGAGAAGAAGATGAGTGGAAAACCGTATTTAAGACTAAATATGGATTATATGAGTGGTTAGTTATGCCATTTGGTCTTTCAAACGCATTTAGAACATTTATGAGATTGATGAATCATGTTATGCGTGCATTTTTAGGTAAGTTTGTTGTGGTTTATTTTGATGACATCTTAATTTACAGTAAAACATTAGATGAGCATGTTATACATTTGAAGCATGTTCTTGATGTGTTAAGGCAGGAAAAATCTGTATGCTAACTTTGATAAGTGCACTTTTGGTATGGATAGAATTATTTTCCTTGGATTTGTTGTGAGTGCAGATGGCATCGAGGTAGATTTGGAAAAGGTGAAGGCAATTCAGGATTGGCCAACACCAACAACAGTGACAGAAGTCCGAAGCTTCCATGGATTAGCAAGCTTCTACCGTAGATTTGTTAAAGACTTCAGTAGTATTGCAGCACCACTGACTGAAGTAGTGAAGAACACTGTTGGCTTCAAATGGGAAGAAGAGCAGGAGCGTGCATTCCATGATCTTAAAATGAAGTTGTGCAGTGGTTGATAGGTTCAGTAAGATGGCACAATTTATAGCATGTCATAAAACTGATGATGTCACTAACATTGCTGACTTGTTCTCTAGAGAAGACATACGACTCCTTGGGATTCCAAGGAGTATAGTTTCAGATCGTGATGTTAAATTCCTTAGCCACTTTTGGAAAGTTTTATGGGGTAAGTTGGGAACTAAACTTTTGTATTCTACTACTTGCCACCCCCAAACTGATGGCCAGACCGAGGTTGTTAATAGGACTTTGAGACTCAGTTATTGCGTATTATTGTCAATAAGAACTTAAAAACATGGGAGGACTGTTTGCCTTTTGTTGAATTTGCATATAATCGTAGTATTCATTCCACTACATCTTACTCACCATTTGAAATTGTTTATGGTTTTCAGCCACTAACTCCATTAGATTTGTTACCATTGCCTATTGATGAGCATGCAGGGTTAGATGGAAAAAGGAAAGCCGATTTGGTGAAGCATATACATGAGAAAGCCAGAGAGCAAATACAGCGAAAGAATGAGCAATATTGACAAGAAACACACTTGGATTCGAAATCCAAGCAAACCCCAAGCAACAGACAGAACCCCAAGAACCACGAATTTGATTTTGTAAGAAAAAAACCCTTCAAATGCCACAAAGAATACCCACAAAGAACAACCTTGAGAACCTTTAAGATGAATCCTTGTAGTGTTTTGCTAGCAATGGAGACGCCACTAAGTTTGCCAAACTTAAATAAGTCGATTCAAACTTGAAAAAGGGAATCCCTCCCTTAGAAGAATTCGGCCATAGCCAAAGCTTTAAGCTTTTGAGTTTTACAAATTTCGTTTATTGTCCTCAAAATGAAAAAGAAAGAAAGCTTAAATAGTGTTACAAAGAGAAACCCTAAAGGCATAAAGACAACAATGCCCCTAAAGGCTAAATTACAAAAATACCAAAGTCTTCAAGTCTTCAAAGGCCTGTGAGCTTCATTCAAAACTGATTTGGGCCAAGTGAAGTGGCTTTAGGCCTTCTCTATTGAAGCCCACATGCGTCTCTATTTGTTTGTTGCAATCGGCCATAAAACTCTGAACTAATATCGCCATTGCTTCTCTGAGTCTTTTAGTCCTCTGCCTCGTAATCTCACCAATCCAGGCCGACAACAAAGCAAAAGACCCATTACAAGTACCAGAAGGGCCAATTACAAGGCAGATGACCAAAAGACTCAGAGAAGCAATGGCGGGATTAGTTCAGAGTGTTATGGCCGATTGCAACAAACAAATAGAGACGCATGTGTGCTTCAATAGAGAGGGCCCCAAGCCACTTCACTTGGCCCAAATCAGTTCTGAATGAAGACAGGCCTTTGAAGACTTTGGTATTTTTGTAATTTAGCCTTTAGGGGCATTGTTGTCTTTATGCCTTTAGGGTTTCTCTTTATAACACTATTTAAACTTTCTTTCTTTTTCTTTTTGGGACAATCAACGAAATTTGTAAACACAAAAGCTTAAAGCTTTGGCTATGGCCGAATTCTTGTAAGGGGGGGATTCCCATTTTCAAGTTAAAATCGACTTATCTAAGTTTATCAAGCTTAGTGGCGTCTCCATTGCTAGCAAAACACTACAAGGAATCATCTTAAAGGTTCTCAAGGGCAAGTTCTTTGTGGGTCTTCTTTGTGGCCTTGGAAGGGTTTTGTTCCTACAAAATCAAATTCGCGGTTCTTGGGGTTATGTCCGTTGTTTGGGGTTTGCTTGGATTTCGAATCCAAGTGTGTTTCTTATCACAAAACATAGTGTGTTTGTGTGTCCTACACATCCCAATGATCTCTAAACAAGATTAAAGTGTGAATAAATCAAGATAAGTTGCAGAATACCAGCTGCGTCATGTTTTGGGGTTCCAAGTAGGGATTCTTCCAGTGCGGTATTTGGGAGTCCCTTTGATTTCTACTAAACTCCGGTCCTCAGATTGTGCTTCTCTTGTGGATCGTATTGTCATACGTGCTAAGAGTTGGAGTAGTAAGTTTCTCTCTTATGCGGGGCGGCTTCAGCTCATTAAGTCTGTTTTGTTCTCCATTCAAGTTTATTGGTCTTCTTTATTTATTCTTCCTAAGTCTGTTATTAGGAAGCTGGAGACGATTCTTCGTTCTTTCCTTTGGAAGGGTAGCGCGCTCACCTCTTTTGGGGCGAGAGTGGCTTGGAGTAGAGTTTGTCTACCTCTAAAGGAGGGGGCTGGGGATTAAGAGATGGGATACTTGGAATAGAGCGGCTATTGTTAAGCACATTTGGTTTCTTTGTTCTGGCAAGGTTTCTTCTTGGTCGAATTGGGTTCACTCTTATTTGTTAAGGGGGAGAAGTTTTTGGGAGGTGCCTTGTCCTACAGATTGCTCTTGGAGTTGGCGTAAGATTTTGGAGCTTCGTTCTTGGTCCCGGCGGCGGATGAGAGTTTTTCTGTGGATAGTGCCTGGAATGCCATGCGGCAGAGGGAACCTTGTTGCATTGGTCTCGAGTTGTTTGGTTCCGGAAGGCCATTCCTCGCCATTCCTTTTTGCTTTGGATGTCTATTCAGGGGAGGCCTTTGTACTTAGGATAGTTTGATGAGGTTCAGTATCTCTGCTTGCTCGCGTTGTATTCTATATGGTTGTTCAAGTGAGGACATTGATCATCTTTTCTTCCAGTGCTTATTCTCTTCGAGGGTCTGGTCGACTGTGCTGGATATGTGTGGGTTAGATTGGAGATGCCGGGATTGGCTTCAGACTGTTGAGTGGATGTGTCAGTTTACCGACACCTATTTACGTCATCTTCTTGTTCAGCTGTCTTTTGCAGCGTCAGTCTACCATATTTGGAGGGAGAGGAATGCCCGCACTCATGATGTGCCTCTTCGGCTTGTTTCTGTTCTTCTTAGTGATATTGTTTTTGATGTTCGGAATCGTGCTAGCTTATTACAGAAGGTGAAACCATCTTATGACAATAAATGGCTTCACCTATCCTGGCACTTGCCCGATGACATCTTCTGTTGATCTTATTTTGCTTGTAGCCTTTCGGCTTTTCTTCTAGGAGGGCTTGTCCTCTCTAGTTGCCTGGGGTATGCCCATTTGCTCTTGTATAGTTTTCTTTTAGTTATAACACTTACTTTATCCAAAAAAAAAAATACTTACATTGATCGGTTGAAAAATTCAAAACTTTCTTTGGATGTAGAAGCTCCAAGCTTTGTGTTGAGTTCTAAACTCTTGGGTGAGTTTCCCTATCACCTTCAATTAACTCCCAAAGTGCTAGCTTTAACAAATTTTGAAGCAAAATTTTCCCTCCAAGGTATTAGAGAAATCAACAATGGGAGAGGAAAGAGAGAAGATGAATAGTTGATTTGTTTTTCCAAAAAACAAGTTAATGTGTTATATTTTCCAAAAACAAAACTTAGTGTGTTGGAAAGAAAAATGCATTAAATGCATCCAACTACTTTCATCATCTAATGAGTAGTTGATGTAAGTCAAGTGGGTTCCACCACTTTAAATTCCAAATTTAAGTTGGCTTACACAATACACTTTGAGCCCGGGTTCATTTAATATGATTAAACGAATTTTCTGTCGCGACATAATTAAATCCAATTTAATTAAATGATTATGCCTCGCAAAATTATTACGATAGTTGCTTACGAATTAATTCCAAATTAAATAGTTCGCTCGAATTAAAATCCAATTTTAATCTCGTATTGAAATCCAATTTCAATTAATATATCCGATATATTATTTTAGCACAAATAAATAAATTAAATAGAAAAATCCAATTTAACTATTAAATTTATTTTACCGATTAATTCCAAATTAATCGCGTTCTCTCTTCTAGACGAATTTAATCCCAGATTAAATATCTCTCTCTTAGTTAATCCCAGATTAATTCTGTTCGAGTCAAATATCATTGGTGAATCTTTGGGAAGCGACCCAAGAGATTCATGGATATGTTGTTAGTAAATAAGGCCATCGAACTATTCGAACACGTGCGTACCCTGTACCACGTTCTCACCGATTTACAAGACAAAGTTGGCTTCTAGCAAAGCATCGTGCCTACCTAATTCTCCAGAAATATTCAACGAAGAATATATAATCTGTATCAGGCGTAGTATACAAAGTATTGCGTAAACACTACGATTACTAGCATCGTATCACGTGTGACCATCATCTCAATATAACTGAAGTGATACTCCCATCTTGACATCACATCCAATACAATACGATTCTCAGTAAACCTAGTATAGGCGTACACAGAACCTGTTCTCAGTAAACCTAGTGAGACTCCGAAGGGTCTATCCAGAGCGAAGCTGTTCCCGGTCCAATGGCTAACAGAACCTCCTATCACACTTGCATAAGTATCCAATACTTAAATATATGAGAACTATGCCGTTAAGCGTCCATAACGCGCACAAGTGTAATACTAGTCTATTCCGCATTATCGATGTCCAGTCTCGATAATACTACGACTAGGGATATATAATGATTAAATTGTCTGTGGATTAATATTGTCTTATATCTTATTAATCTGATTTAACCATATGGACTTTTATCATTAATAATCCAAGTAATCCAATTACATAATGATAAAATAGCAATTTCCTTTTGTCACATAGTTAATTTGTACAAAAACACCATGTTCTTTACAAATAGTGATGCTATGGGTCATAATTGTCCAACAATCTCCCACTTGGCCAATAGCCAATCACTCAAGTGTCCAACACCTGAACTATGTACAAGACTCTCAAACTTTTGCTGAGATATAGCTTTCGTTAGTGGATCTGCAGGGTTATCATCTAATGCGATCTTTTCGATCTTGACATCGCCACGATGTATGATCTCACGAATCAGATGAAATCGTCGAAGTACATACTTAGATCGTTGATGAGACAGTGGTTCCTTAGCCTGTGTTATAGCCCAGCTCAGCTGCTAACAGAACTACTCATAATCCAATTAGGAATTTACGAATCCAAACTGCTTCTTTTGCTACCTCAGCTGCATCAATATATATTTCACTTTTGTTGTTGAATCGGTAACAGTATCTTGCTTGGATGATTTCCAGCTCACTGCTCCGTTATTCAAACAAAATATGTAACCTGATTGTGACTTACAGTCGTCTTTATCGGTTTGGAAACTTGCATCGGTGAACCCAGTCACCTCAAGTTCTCCTTCCCTATAGAGAAGAAAGCATCCTTAGTTCGTCTAAGATACTTAAGGATGTTCTTTACAGCAATCCAGTGACCATCACCTGGATCAGCCTGATAGTGACTGCGCATGCTCAAAGCATATGAGACATCAGGTCGCGTACATGTTTGCCAATGAACGAGCTCTGGGAGAGTGCCAACAACTTTTAGATTTATCCCAGTAGATCATTATTCTTAGAATAAAGTTGCCTCCCCAGGTCTTTCATGGAGAATTTTAATGAAAGCCAAGCTTTCAATGATTGTTGCATGGGAATGTCATTGCTAAGAAGCAATACATCATCAACATATAGGACAATAAATGTCAGTGCGCTCCCACTAACCTTCTTATATACACAAGAATCATATTCGTTTTGAATGAAACCATATTCTTTTATGATCTCATCAAAATGTTGGTTCCAAGAATGCAATGCTTGCTTCAATCCATAAATGGATCGATTTAACTTGCAAACCTTGTTTGCATGTTTTGGCATGGCAAAACCGTCAGGCTGTTGCATATAAACATCCTCCAAAATGTTTCCGTTAAGGAAATCAGTTTTGACGTCCATCTGCCATATTTCATAATCGAAATATGCAGCAATAGTAAGCAATATCCGAATGGATTTAATCATGGCAACAGGTGAAAAAGTTTCGTCGTAATCCACACCATGTTGTTGACGATACCCTTTCGCTACAAGCCTAACTTTGTACGTTTGTATGTTATCATCCATGTTTGTCTTCTTTTTGAAGACCCATTTACAACCAATAGGCTTAATGCCTTCTGGTGCATCAACCAGTGTCCAAACTTGGTTGGAATACATGGAATCCATTACGGACTTCATGGCTTCTTGCCACAAAGCGGAATAGTCTCATCCCTGATGAACTATTCGTGTTTCGTGTGGGGGTCGGTGCCAGGAACAGTATCACTCCGATTTTCATCGAGTTCTACTTTCCTCCCACTTACCACTACATTTAGGAATTCCTTTTCTAGGAAAACCACATGGAGAACAACAAATGTTTTGTTCTCTTGTGGGTTGTAGAAGTAATATCATTTGGTTTCCCTAGGATAACCTACAAATAGGCACTTATCCAATTTGGGTTCTAGTTTGGTACCATCCAAATGTTTAACATATGCCTAGCATCCCCAAATCTTCAGGAATGAGAATCCCGATTTCCTTCCTGTCCATATTTCATATTGAGTCTGTCCAACAGACTTTGACGGAACCTTATTCAAAATAAGTATTGCATTGTTTAATGCGTATCCCCAGAAGGAAATTGGTAGCTCAGTGCGACTCATCTTTGACTGTGATGATTTGGCCTTGCCTTTTTTCTTTTTTTTTTCTTCACACCCCCAGAACCCTTCGGCCAAGCCTTGGCCTTTTGGGATGTCGAAGTAAGATGCGCCGCGCTTCTTACCCTTCAGAAGCTCTGGCTCTGCCTCTATCAGTATCGCCATTAACTCTCCAAGAGTCTTTTCTTGGTTCATCATATTATAGAGCGGCTATTGTTAAGCACATTTGGTTTCTTTGTTCTGGCCAGGTTTCCTCTTGGTCGAATTGGGTCCACTCTTATCTGTTGAGGGGGAGAAGTTTTGGGAGGTCCCTTGGTCCTCTTGGTCCCGGCGGCGGATGAGAGTTAGGATTGGGAATGGTGAGAAGACTTTATTGTGGTTTGATTTTTGGCATCCTCTAGGCCCGATTGTGGACACGTTGGGTGAGAGAGTGATTTATGACTCTGGCTTGGATAGGATGGCGACAGTTGCTTCCATTATCTCTGATTATGCTTGGCATTGGCCCCCTTCTAGCTCTGCTGCCCTTGTTGATTTGGCTCAGTCCCATCTTCCGTCTCCTTCTAGTTTGAGGGAGGATGTGCTAGTTTGGGAGGATGATAGGAGTGGGAGATTTTCTGTGGATAGTGCCTGGAATGCCATGCGGACAAGGGGAACCTTGATGCATTGGTCTTGAGTTGTTTGGTTCCGAAAGGCTATTCCCCGCCATTCCTTTCTTCTTTGGATGTCTATTCAGGGAGGCCTTTGTACTCAGGATAGTTTGATGAGGTTTGGCATCTCTACTTGCTCATGTTGTATCCTCTGTGGTTGTTCAAGTGAGGACATTGATCATCTTTTTTTCCAGTGTCTTTTCTCTTCGAGGGTCTGGTCATCTGTTCTGTCTATGTGTGGGTTAGACTGGAGACGCCAGGATTGGCATCAGACTGTTGAGTGGTTATGTCAGTTCACCGATCCTTCTTTATGTCACCTATTGGTTCGTCTGTCATTTGCAGCGTCAGTCTACCATATTTGGAGGGAGAGGAATGCTCGCACTCATGATATGCCTCTTCGGCCTATTTCTGCTCTTCTATATGATATTGTTTTTGATGTTCGGAATTGTGCTAGCTTTTTACGTAAGGTAAAACCATCTTATGACAATAAATGGCTTCACCTTTCGTGGCACTTGCCCAATGACATCTTCTGTTGATCTTTACTTGTAGCCTTTTGGCCTTTTCTTCTAGGAGGGCTTGTCCTCTCTAGTTGCCTGGGCTATGCCCCTTTGCTTTTTGTATAGTTTTCTTTTGGTTATAATACTTACCTTATCCAAAAAAAATTAGTTCATGATGAACCTGCCCCAGTAGTCGGGCAGACTGTAAGATCAAATCTATAGAAGTCTCGGCCTCGAAGGTAATGCCCAGCTGACCTAGCTGTTCGATGTCAGCAATCATCTGCGACACGTGCGTAGTGGTCATAGATGTATACCCTCTGACATACGCGAGCGAAAGAGCTTCTTTTGCAATTCATACTTCTGAGATCTATGATTAGATCTGTGAAGATCCTTCAATTTCAACATCATGTTATAAAGATCCAATCATTTGTTGACAATGAAATTGAGGAGTCATTGCTGCAAGCATGATAGACTGAGCAGTAAAGTTATCATCTCGATGAGTCTTCCAAAGCTCATGATCAACTACCCGCTCATGTCCGGGTTCAGGCCCAAGAGGTCTCTCTATAACATAGAGTAACTTCTCAGATCCCAGGACTATCCTGAGATTCATTTCACAGTCTGGAAAATTGGAGCCGTTAAAGACATTCTCGCCCATGATTATGTCTCTAACGCTAATCTTTCTAGCCATCTTGATTGCTAAAGTCCAACTATCCAATCAACGATTTCGGGTACACTCAAAATGCAATGTTTACTATAGTCCAACTATATAACCAACTACAAGTGGAGTAATGTCTTGTACATTCTAACTGTTCAAAGAAAGCAATAAAAGATATTAGTCCAACTAATATATATATAACATGATATAATAATAAAAGAGTGTGTATTAGCAAGTAATAAACGAAATTGTAAATTTAATATTAGCCTCCCACTATTTTTCGGCGAGCCTCTAACCCTCTATTGAGTACTCGGGAAACCCAATTTCCTAGTGGGCTAGGATCCCGTTAAATAACACACAACCTTGACTTTGGCCAACAAGCTGTATGAAACTTAACTAGGTAGATCTCTAAGATCAATTGGATCCCATCCAATTCCTAGATCTGGTAGGTGGACCTCCAAGTCCAAAACATATATCCAATATATTTCCTAACCTTTTCCACTAAATCAACTAAGCCTTGGCTTTGGCTCAACAAGCTTAATGATTCCAGTTAAGCGCAACCCATTGACAGTGGGAAAACTTTATAATCCACATCGATGTACATAAGTGACCTTGACTTTGGCCAACAAGTCACAACTGCCCAAGACATGCGATGTATAACAAAGCTTTCATGGTTCTAACACATCCGCGATGGACAATGATCTTGACTTTGGCCAACAAATCAAAGTCAATCTTGGATCTTGAGAGAGAACCACTTAATGGAAGGAAAACGCTTAATATAAAAGTGAGGGTGTTTTTCATAAATTGGCAACCAATTTATTATCTTTGATTAGGTCTCATCATACACCGTTAAACATGCATTCTAAAAGCATAATAAGGCGCGATAAAATTTAATAATGATATGCGGATGAATATATAATACAATTTGTTCCCAGAACAAATCTCTCTCTTTCCTCTCTCCCGCTAGCACTTTACATTCTTATACCCAATTACATAATACATAAAGAAACCTCATTTACATTGAGGGAATTTTGTGAGAAGAGAAATACAAAGAGAATAGGAGGTGAAAGGTTGGACACGCAGGTCCAATTTAAATAAATACCATATTTACAGCAATTTCCAAAATTGCCCCCACCAATCTAATATCCATCCGATATACATTATTCATACAAATACATCCAAGTATTCACACAAAACATGTTATCAATCAATCTAATCCAATTTATTAATCTTTGATTAATGGCTATCCAAAGTTCATACAACGATTTGATTTGCGCGAGTCCAACTCGTTTAAGAATAACTACTCAAAGTAAGTATTCTTTACTTTACTAGTTTTTACTTTTACTTTACTTGTCAAAGTAAGTATTCTTGAATTATATCGAACTACAATTTAAATCCAATTTAAATTGTATCCAATACTATTCATGTTTAATTCCAAATTAAACAATTAACTTTTAATAGTATGACAAGAAACCCACTTGGATTCGAAATCCAAGCAAACCCCAAGCAACGGACAGAACCCCAAGAACCGCGAATATGATTTTGTAGAAACAAACCCTTCCAAGGCCACAAAGAAGACCCACAAAGAACTTACCCTTGAGAACCTTTAAGATGAATCCTTGTAGTGTTTTGCTAGCAATGGAGACGCCACTAAGTTTGCCAAAACTTAGATAAGTCGATTCAAACTTGAAAAGGGGAATCCCTCCCTTACAAGAATTCGGCCATAGCCAAAGCTTTAAGCTTATGAGTTTTATAAATTTCGTTGATTGTCTTTCAAATGAAAAGAAAGAAAGCTTAAATAGTGATACAAAAGAAACCCTAAAGGCATAAAGACAATGACATGATCCAGGCCGACAACAAACCAAATGACGTATTACAAGTACCAGAAGGGCCAATTACGAGGCAGAGGACCAAAAGACTCAGAGAAGCAATGGCGGGATTAGTTCGGAGTTTTATGGCCGACTGCAACAAACAAATAGAGATGCATGTGGGCGTCGATGGAAAGGGCCCAAAACCATTTCACTTGGCCCAAATCAGTTTAGAATAAAGCTTCCTAAGCATTTGAAGACTTAAAGACTTGATATTTGTGTAATTTCGTTTTTAGGGGCATTGTTGTCTTTATGCCTTTAGGGTTTCTTTTTGTAACACTATTTAAGCTTACTTTCTTCTTCATTTGAAGAAACCAACGAATTTGTAAACTCAAAAGCTTAAAGCTTTGGCTATGGCCGAATTATTGTAAGGGAGGGATTTCCCTTTTCAAGTTTGAATCGACTTATCTAAGTTTGGCACACTTAGTGGCGTCTCCATTGCTAGCAAAACACTACAAGGATTCATCTTAAAGGTTCTCAAGGGCAAGTTCTTTGTGGGTCTTCTTTGTGGCCTTGGAAGGGTTTTGTTTCTACAAAATCATATTCGCGGTTCTTGGGGTTCTGTCCGTTGCTTGAGGTTTGCTTGGATTTCGAATCCAAGTGGGTTCCTTGTCATTTGGTATTTAGAGCTCAGGGTTCCAAGGTCTGATTTTTTCTAACTTTCCTTTTGTTTGATTCTGTTTTTCTTTTGTTCTTTGTTATTTTTGTTTTAGTTCTTGTTGGATCTTGTTGCTGTTTTTGTTTTGTTTATATTCTGGATCTGGTTTTGTTTTGAAGCACATTCTGGATCTGGTTTTGTTGTGAAGCATATCAGTTCATCTTTTTCCAATTCTGGGTTTCTGTTCTGTTCTTTCTGTCAGTTCGTTATAGTTGCATATCAGTTCATCATTTTCCAATTATGGGCTTCTGTTCTGTTCTTCCTATCAGTTCGTCATAGTCATTCTGTTCTTAGCATATGTTTCAGAAATAAGCATGTTCTTTGGCGGCTATGTCTTTTGTTTCTAAAACCCTAGTTGACATGATCAAGGCCGACAACAAACCAAAGGACGCATTACAAGTACCAGAAGGGCCAATTACGAGGCAGAGGACTAAAAGACTCAGAGAAGCAATGGCGGGATTAGTTCAAAGTTTTATGGCCGACTGCAACAAACAAATAGAGATGCATGTGGGTTTCGATGGAAAGGGCCCAAAACCATTTCACTTGGCCCAAATCAGTTTATAATAAAGCTTCTTAGGCATTTGAATACTTAAAGACTTGATATTTTTGTAATTTCGTTTTTAGGGGCATTGTTGTCTTTATGCCTTTAGGGTTTCTTTTTGTAACACTATTTAAGCTTACTTTCTTCTTCATTTGAAGAAACCAACGAATTTGTAACTCAAAAGCTTAAAGCTTTGGCTATGGCCGAATTATTGTAAGGGAGGGATTTCCCTTTTCAAGTTTGAATCGACTTATCTAAGTTTGGCACACTTAGTGGCGTCTCCATTGCTAGCAAAACACTACAAGGATTCATCTTAAAGGTTCTCAAGGGCAAGTTCTTTGTGGGTCTTCTTTGTGGCCTTGGAAGGGTTTTGTTTCTACAAAATCATATTCGCGGTTCTTGGGGTTCTGTCCGATGCTTGAGGTTTGCTTGGATTTCGAATCCAAGTGGGTTCCTTGTCATTTGGTATTTAGAGCTCAGGGTTCCAAGGTCTGATTTTTTCTAACTTTCCTTTTGTTTGATTCTGTTTTTCTTTTGTTCTTTGTTATTTCTGTTTTAGTTCTTGTTGGATCTTGTTGCTGTTTTTGTTTTGTTTATATTCTGGATCTGGTTTTGTTGTGAAGCATATTCTGGATCTGTTTTGTTGTGAAGCATATCAGTTCATCTTTTTCCAATTATGGTTTCTGTTCTGTTCTTCCTGTCAGTTCGTTATAGTTGCATATCAGTTCATCATTTTCCAGTTCTGGGCTTCTGTTCTGTTCTTCCTATCAGTTCGTCATAGTCATTCTGTTCTTAGCATATGTTTAAGAAATAAGCATGTTCTTTGGCGGCTGTGTGTTTTGTTTCTAAAACCCTAGTTGACATGATCCAGGCCGACAACAAACCAAAGGACGCATTACAAGTACCAGAAGGGCCAATTACGAGGCAGAGGACCAAAAGACTCAGAGAAGCAATGGCGGGATTAGTTCATAGTTTTATGGCCGACTGCAACAAACAAATAGAGATGCATGTGGGCTTCGATGGAAAGGGCAAAAAACCATTTCACTTGGCCCAAATCAGTTTAGAATAAAGCTTCTTAGGCATTTGAAGACTTAAAGACTTGATATTTATGTAATTTCATTTTTAGGGGCATTGTTGTCTTTATGCCTTTAGGGTTTCTTTTTGTAACACTATTTAAGCTTACTTTCTTCTTCATTTGAAGAAACCAACGAATTTGTAAACTCAAAAGCTTAAGGCTTTGGCTATGGCCGAATTATTGTAAGGGAGGGATTTCCCTTTTCATGTTTGAATCGACTTATCTAAGTTTGGCACACTTAGTGGCGTCTCCATTGCTAGCAAAACACTACAAGGATTCATCTTAAAGGTTCTCAAGGGCAAGTTCTTTGTGGGTCTTCTTTGTGGCCTTGGAAGGGTTTTGTTTCTACAAAATCATATTCGCGGTTCTTGGGGTTGACAAAAACTCACTTGGGTTGGAAACCAAGCAAACCCCCAAGCATCTTTCTCAAAACCCCAAGAACTTTGAATACTGATTTTGTAGGAACAAAACCCAACCAAGATCAGCCCCTAACCACCATGAATCTCACGTCCATGATAACCACAAGCATGAAATCAGATTGTATTTTGCTAGCAATGGAGACGCCACTAAGTTGCCAAGCTTAGATAAGTCAATTTGAACTTGAAAAGGGGAATCCCTCCCTCAACAAGGTTTTGGCCATAGCCATGGAAAGCTCAAGCTTTTCTTTCTTTAAAAATTCTGTATATTACGTTTGGTTGTCCAAAAATACAAAGAAGAGTCATATAATAAGGGTTACAAAAGAGTAAAAAGGCTAAAATGACCATAGAGCTAAAATTACCAAAAGCCATAAGTCAAGCACCTCAACCACGACCATTAAGGTCATTTTTCACCTAAATAAACTTAAAACAAAGATTAGAAGCTAATCTCACTTAAGCTAATTAAGGTGCTTACATGCTATAGTAAATTGACGTGCTTCCGGCTAAGTACAAATCTAAGCATAATTAAGCCTAATGGCATAGTCAACCATGCTAATTACATCATAAATAAAGTCAAAATGTCGAGCACAAATGACAAAAATCCCCCCATTTGGCCGAATTCAACATAGTCCCAAAATAGGTCAAATCGGGTCAAAAGGGTTCAGGTGCTGAAGCTGCTCTGCTATGCTTCAGTCTGAACTGATCTGGGTCAAATGAAATAGCTTGGGGACCTCTCTGGTTATGCCCATATGTGTCTCTGGTGTGCACTTGACTTGGTTGCTGCAACTGGTCACATAGCTCCGAGCTAGTCCCGCAAAGGCCTCTATGATCTTCATTGCTTTTTGGCATGTGATTGGACCTGTTGGCAACTGCATGGGTTCCTCCAAGTTGTTAGCTTGCAAATCCAGCTTATATGCATTGTCGTTAATCCTTTCCAAGACTTGAAATGGACCATCCCATCCTAGTTGCAACTTGGATCTTTTCCTCTTGCATATAAAGCCACACCCAATTGCCGGGGTCATACACAATGCGTTGGAAACCTATTATTCTCACCAACTCTGCCTTTCCCTTATCATTCATACTCCCAAGCTTAATAACAATCAAAGATAACAAATCCATAGGAGTTAAAGAATTAGAATCATAATCAATCTCATAAGGCAAGTAAAAACTAGAAGGATAAATGCATCTATTATATGCAAACTCTAGCCCCGTTATTGCGTCTGTAATATTCTTAGCTCTTTGGCGTGTGATTGGGCCTGTTGGCAATTGCAAAGGCTCTAATGTTCCTTGGGTGACTACATTCATGTCAAATGTTATCCCTTGGATCATGTCATTCTCCCTCTCTTGAAATGGATTCGTCCTCGAATCCGAACCCGGATCATAGATAGTTATGACAAAATCAATTGGACGATGATATTGAAATATAAAAGAATCATATTTGACCACTTGTACCTGCGATGAAAAAGCATAAACAATAGAGAAAATGTTATGGAAAAACTTCACTAACACATCTACTTTCTTTTCACCAGCTCTCACAGCTTCATCATCACTCATGGCCACTATCTCAACCATACTTGCAAAGACCTCCTCACACACCTGCTCAGCTTCACTATGTTTTTCAACCTCAAAGCACACTACCTCACAAGTGTTTACTCCCTCAATGCTCACGGTCTCACAAGCATTTTCACTCACCATGTCACTTATAACACAATTCACAACATTCAAGGCCTCAAAAGTGTTTTCATTCGCTATGCACTCAACATCACAAATGCTTCTCACTTCATTACACACAACTTCAATAGCTTTTGGTTGTTGAGTACTCTCTTCATTCACTGCATATTTAGTTACCTTCCAAGTCTTTTTCCATTTCTCATAAGATCTTCTATAATCACTCATAATATCTTGGACATCACATTTGAAAGTATCCAAAACCTCGATCTTATCATCAATGGTTAAACAAGGACCTGCCATCTCAACACTAAACAAATAGATTAGAAATAATAAAAAGCAAAACAAATATGTAAATCCTCACAATCTCACGTGTTTACACCGAATGATATCACTCCACTCGTGTTTGCACTCCATTGGCTTTTACCCGATACTGTGCTCACAATCACTGCCTTTGACCACTATTGAGTTCTTCCTCAATTCAATTAAAAATCAACTCAATTCCCAGAATGGTCAACTAAGGTGTAGTCCACAAGCTAGCAGAAACACAATGTATATAATCAATCTAGATAGCTCATAATAAGAAAGAATGACGAGTTAGCTAAATGCAATAAATAAGCAAGCAAGCAATCAACGTGTCACTGAAGCAATCTTGTGGTCACTCGCTATAGTGTTTGAGCTCACCTTTCTTTTCTTCTCACACACACTCACAAGTGTTTACACTCCAATGAAACACAATGAAGCACAACAGATTTCAATTCGGCTATAACACAAATATAGTCTTTCAAGCTCAAACCAAATCAAATATCAATGTAACTCATGTAAAGCAATCCAATCAACTTGCAAATGGTCTAATCAAGCTAAGCACAATGCGACCAATTCTCTTTCTTTTTTTTTTTCAAAACAAGTAGGTGACTCAGCTGCTTACGTAAGTAGCTTACAAGTAGGTCAAGTAAGCATGTCAATTCGGTAATGGTAAGTTACAAACCAACTAAACACTTTTTCCAACTAACTTGGTGATGCAGCAGCTTGCCTCTTCAAGCACCTCTCAAATGCAATGATGGCTACTCAAATTTCCATGTCAAGCTCATGAGTGCTTCCATTTTCAATGTCATGCTAATGATTTCAACACAAATCAAATGTCAAGCTAATGATGGCTCACGCAAATCAGCAAGCACACTTGTTAATTCATGCTTCAACATAAGCACATCAAGCACTCACGGCAATATGTGTAACAAAGCAACAAGACTTGTCTCACAAAGTTAACACACAAGCATAAGTAAACTTCAAGAGTCTCACGGCCTCATCAATCCATAAGCATTTCATTTTCTTTCAACACTCATTCACTCAAATGCCTCACCACAACACTTAAAAACACTTGTTTTCCTCACACTTCACAAGATTGCAACAACTTCACAAGATTGCAAACAAGCTAGTTCAAGCAATGCTAGGAGTAATGAAGTGCAATCTGATTTTCTCAAAGTAGATATGAACAATACCTATTGAAAACAAGCTAAGTGACATGCATATGGCAAGAACAAAGCAAGGGTGGTGATGGTTCTTCCTTGGCCGAATCTGACCTGATGCATTTCTTTTTCTTTTTTTTTTTTTTGATTTTTGAAACTAATAACTTAATAACAATGTTAAACACGTCCTAGTAACTTAAAATTAACAACTAAACACTTGATTCAAGCAAAGAACACAAAAGCCCCAATTTTGACCTAAGTAGCCAAAGCTTAACTCAAAGAAATACTCATGATCAATCAAAAAAAACTCAAGGCAGAATGTTATTCATGATATTTTGATCACAAATCAACAAGAATCAGCAAGAAACAACAAGATCCAACAATTCATGAAATATTCATGGAAGTAAAACCTTGATGCCGAAATTAAATCAACAAAGAACAAAGATGAATAAAAGATTAAACAACACAAAGGATAGGAAATCAGACCTCAGAACCCTAAGCTCATGATACCAAATGACAAAAACTCACTTGGGTTGGAAACCAAGCAAACCCCCAAGCATCTTTCTCAAAACCCCAAGAACTTTGAATACTGATTTTGTAGGAACAAAACCCAACCAAGATCAGCCCCTAACCACCATGAATCTCACGTCCATGATAACCACAAGCATGAAATCAGATTGTATTTTGCTAGCAATGGAGACGCCACTAAGTTGCCAAGCTTAGATAAGTCAATTTGAACTTGAAAAGGGGAATCCCTCCCTCAACAAGGTTTTGGCCATAGCCATGGAAAGCTCAAGCTTTTCTTTCTTTAAAAATTCTGTATATTACGTTTGGTTGTCCAAAAATACAAAGAAGAGTCATATAATAAGGGTTACAAAAGAGTAAAAAGGCTAAAATGACCCTAGAGCTAAAATTACCAAAAGCCATAAGTCAAGCACCTCAACCACGACCATTAAGGTCATTTTTCACCTAAATAAACTTAAAACAAAGATTAGAAGCTAATCTCACTTAAGCTAATTAAGGTGCTTACATGCTATAGTAAATTGACGTGCTTCCGGCTAAGTACAAATCCAAGCATAATTAAGCCTAATGGCATATTCAACCATGCTAATTACATCATAAATAAAGTCAAAATGTCGAGCACAAATGACAAAAATCCCCCCATTTGGCCGAATTCAACATAGTCCCAAAATAGGTCAAATCGGGTCAAAAGGGTGCAGGTGCTGAAGCTGCTCTGCTATGCTTCAGTCTGAACTGATCTGGGTCAAATGAAATAGCTTGGGGACCTCTCTGGTTATGCCCATATGTGTCTCTGGTGTGCACTTGACTTGGTTGCTGCAACTGGTCACATAGCTCCGAGCTAGTCCCGCAAAGGCCTCTATGATCTTCATTGCTCTTTGGCGTGTGATTGGACCTGTTGGCAACTGCATGGGTTCCTCCAAGTTGTTAGCTTGCAAATCCAGCTTATATGCATTGTCGTTAATCCTTTCCAAGACTTGAAATGGACCATCCCATCCTGGTTGCAACTTGGATCTTTTCCTCTTGCATATAAAGCCACACCCAATTGCCGGGGTCATACACAATGCGTTGGAAACCTATTATTCTCACCAACTCTGCCTTTCCCTTATCATTCATACTCCCAAGCTTAATAACAATCAAAGATAACAAATCCATAGGAGTTAAAGAATTAGAATCATAATCAATCTCATAAGGCAAGTAAAAACTAGAAGGATAAATGCATCTATTATATGCAAACTCTAGCCCCGTTATTGCGTCTGTAATCTTCTTAGCTCTTTGGCGTGTGATTGGGCCTGTTGGCAATTGCAAAGGCTCTAATGTTCATTGGGTGACTACATTCATGTCAAATGTTGTCCCTTGGATCATGTCAGGGGTTCTGTCCGTTGCTTGGGGTTTGCTTGGATTTCGAATCCAGTGGGTTCCTTGTCATTTGGTATCTAGAGCTCAGGGTTCCAAGGTCTGATTTTTTCTAACTTTCCTTTTGTTTGATTCTGTTTTTCTTTTTTTTGTTATTTTCGTTTCAGTTCTTGTTGGATCTTGTTGCTGTTTTTGTTTTGTTTATATTCTGGATCTGGTTTTGTTGTGAAGCATATCAGTTCATCATTTTCCAATTATGGGTTTCTGTTCTGTTCTTCCTGTCAGTTCGTTATAGTTGCATATCAGTTCATCATTTTCCAGTTCTGGGCTTCTGTTCTGTTCTTCCTATTAGTTCGTCATAGTCAATCTGTTCTTAGCATATGTTTCAGAAATAAGCATGTTCTTTGGCGGCTGTGTGTTTTGTTTCTAAAACCCTAGTTGACATGCTCCAGGCCGACAACAAACCAAAGGACGCATTACAAGTACCAGAAGGGCCAATTACGAGGCAGAGGACTAAAAGACTCAGAGAAGCAATGGCGGGATTAGTTCAGAGTTTTATGGCCGACTGCAACAAACAAATAGAGATGCATGTGGGCTTCGATGGAAAGGGCCCAAAACCATTTCACTTGGCCCAAATCAGTTTTTAGAATAAAGTTTCTTAGGCATTTGAAGACTTAAAGACTTGATATTTGTGTAAATTCGTTTTTAGGGGCATTTTTGTCTTTATGCCTTTAGGGTTTTTTTTGTAACACTATTTAAGCTTACTTTCTTCTTCATTTGAAGAAACCACCGAATTTGTAAACTCAAAAGCTTAAAGCTTTGGCTATGGCCGAATTATTGTAAGGGAGGGATTTCCCTTTTCAAGTTTGAATCGACTTATATAAGTTTGGCACACTTAGTGGCGTCTCCATTTCTAGCAAAACACTACAAGGATTCATCTTAAAGGTTCTCAAGGGCAAGTTCTTTGTGGGTCTTCTTTGTGGCCTTGGAAGGGTTTTGTTTCTACAAAATCATATTCGCGGTTCTTGGGATTCTGTCTGTTGCTTTGGGTTTGCTTGGATTTCGAATCAAGTGGGTTCCTTGTCATTTGGTATCTAGAGCTCAGGGTTCCAAGGTCTGATTTTTTCTAACTTTCCTTTTGTTTGATTCTGTTTTTCTTTTGTTCTTTGTTATTTTTGTTTTAGTTCTTGTTGGATCTTGTTGCTGTTTTTGTTTTGTTTATATTCTGGATCTGGTTTTGTTTTGAAGCACATTCTGGTTCTGGTTTTGTTGTGAAGCATATCAGTTCATCTTTTTCCAATTATGGGTTTCTGTTCTGTTCTTCCTGTCAGTTCGTTATAGTTGCATATCAATTCATCATTTTCCAGTTCTGGGCTTCTGTTCTGTTCTTCCTATCAGTTCGTCATAGTCATTCTGTTCTTAGCATATGTTTCAGAAATAAGCATGTTCTTTGGCGGCTGTGTGTTTTGTTTCTAAAACCCTAGTTGACATGATCCAGGCCGACAACAAACCAAAGGATGCATTACAAGTACCAGAAGGGCCAATTACGAGGCAGAGGACCAAAAGACTCAGAGAAGCAATGGCGGGATTAGTTCAAAGTTTTATGGCCGACTGCAACAAACAAATAGAGATGCATGTGGGCTTCGATGGAAAGGGCCCAAAACCATTTCACTTGGCCCAACTCAGTTTAGAATAAAGCTTCTTAGGAATTTGAAGACTTAAAGACTTGATATTTGTGTAATTTCGTTTTAGGGGCATTGTTGTCTTTATGCCTTTAGGGTTTCTTTTTGTAACACTATTTAAGCTTACTTTCTTCTTCATTTGAAGAAACCAACGAATTTGTAAACTCAAAAGCTTAAAGCTTTGGCTATGGCCGAATTATTGTAAGGGAGGGATTTCCCTTTTCAAGTTTGAATCGACTTATCTAAGTTTGGCACACTTAGTGGCGTCTCCATTGCTAGCAAAACACTACAAGGATTCATCTTAAAGGTTCTCAAGGCAAGTTCTTTGTGGGTCTTCTTTGTGGCCTTGGAAGGGTTTTGTTTCTACAAAATCATATTCGCGGTTCTTGGGGTTCTGTCCGTTGCTTGGGGTTTGCTTGGATTTCGAATCCAAGTGGGTTCCTTGTCATTTGGTATCTAGAAGAGCTCAGGGTTCCAAGGTCTGATTTTTTCTAACTTTCCCTTTGTTTGATTCTGTTTTTCTTTTGTTCTTTGTTATTTTTGTTTTAGTTCTTGTTGGATCTTGTTGCTGTTTTTGTTTTGTTTATATTCTGGATCTGGTTTTGTTGTGAAGCATATTCTGGATCTGGTTTTGTTGTGAAGCATATCAGTTCATCTTTTTCCAATTCTGGGTTTCTGTTCTGTTCTTCCTGTCAGTTCGTTATAGTTGCATATCAGTTCATCATTTTCCAGTTCTGGGCTTCTGTTCTGTTCTTCCTATCAGTTCGTCATAGTCATTCTGTTCTTAGCATATGTTTCAGAAATAAGCATATTCTTTGCGGCTGTGTGTTTTGTTTCTAAAACCCTAGTTGACATGATCCAGGCCGACAACAAACCAAAGGACGCATTACAAGTACCAGAAGGGCCAATTACGAGGCAGAGGACCAAAAGACTCAGAGAAGCAATGGCGGGATTAGTTCAGAGTTTTATGGCCGACTGCAACAAACAAATAGAGATGCATGTGGGCTTCGATGGAAAGGGCCCAAAACCATTTCACTTGGCCCAAATCAGTTTAGAATAAAGCTTCTTAGGCATTTGAAGACTTAAAGACTTGATATTTGTGTAATTTCATTTTTAGGGGCATTGTTGTCTTTATGCCTTTAGGGTTCTTTTTGTAACACTATTTAAGCTTACTTTCTTCTTCATTGAAGAAACCAATGAATTTGTAAACTCAAAAGCTTAAGGCTTTGGCTATGGCCGAATTATTGTAAGGGAGGGATTTCCCTTTTCAAGTTTGAATCGACTTATCTAAGTTTGGCACACTTAGTGGCGTCTCCATTGCTAGCAAAACACTACAAGGATTCATCTTAAAGGTTCTCAAGGGCAAGTTCTTTGTGGGTCTTCTTTGTGGCCTTGGAAGGGTTTTGTTTCTACAAAATCATATTCGCGGTTCTTGGGGTTCTGTCCGTTGCTGGGGTTTGCTTGGATTTCGAATCCAAGTGGGTTCCTTGTCATTTGGTATCTAGAGCTCAGGGTTCCAGGTCTGATTTTTTCTAACTTTCCTTTTGTTTGATTCTGTTTTTCTTTTGTTATTTGTTATTTTCGTTTCAGTTCTTGTTGGATCTTGTTGCTGTGTTTTTGTTTTGTTTATATTCTGGATCTGGTTTTGTTGTGAAGCATATCAGTTCATCTTTTCCATTCTTGGTTTATGTTCTGTTCTTCCTGTCAGTTCGTTATAGTTGCATATCAGTTCATCATTTCCAGTTCTGGGCTTCTGTTCTGTTCTTCCTATCATTCCTCAGTTCGTCTAGTCATTCTGTTCTAAGCATATATTTCAGAAATAAGCATGTTATTTGGCGGCTGTGTGTTTTGTTTCTAAAACCCTAGTTGACATGCTCCAGGCCGACAACAAACCAAAGGACGCATTACAAGTACCAGAAGGGCCAATTACGAGGCAAAGGACCAAAAGACTCAGAGAAGCAATGGCGGGATTAGTTCAGAGTTTTATGGCCGACTGCAACAAACAAATAGAGATGCATGTGGGCTTCGATGGAAAGGGCCCAAAACCATTTCACTTGGCCCAAATCAGTTTAGAATAAAGCTTCTTAGGCATTTGAAGACTTAAAGACTTGATATTTGTGTAATTTCGTTTTAGGGGCATTGTTGTCTTTATGCCTTTAGGGTTTCTTTTTGTAACACTATTTAAGATTACTTTCTTCTTCATTTAAAGAAACCACGAATTTGTAAACTCAAAAGCTTAAAGCTTTGGCTATGGCCGAATTATTGTAAGGGAGGGATTTCCCTTTTCAAGTTTGAATCGACTTATCTAAGTTTTGAACACTTAGTGGCGTCTCTAATGCTAGCAAAACACTACAAGGATTCATCTTAAAGGTTCTCAAGGGCAAGTTCTTTGTGGGTCTTCTTTGTGGCCTTGGAAGGGTTTTGTTTCTACAAAATCATATTCGCGGTTCTTGGGGTTCTGTCCGTTGCTTGGAGTTTGCTTGGATTTCGAATCCAAGTGGGTTCCTTGTCTTTTGGTATCTAGAGCTCAGGGTTCCAAGGTCTGATTTTTTCTGACTTTCCTTTTGTTTGATTCTGTTTTTCTTTTGTTCTTTGTTATTTTTGTTTTAGTTCTTGTGGATCTTATTGCTGTTTTTGTTTTGTTTATATTCTGGATATGGTTTTGTTGTGAAGCATATCTGGATCTGGTTTTGTTGTGAAGCATATCAGTTCATCTTTTTCCAATTATGGTTTCTGTTCTGTTCTTCCTGTCAGTTCGTTATAGTTGCATATCAGTTCATCATTTCCAGTTCTGGGCTTCTTTCTGTTCTTCCTATCAGTTCGTCATAGTCATTCTGTTCTTAGCATATGTTTAAGAAATAAGCATGTTCTTTGGCGCTGTGTGTTTTGTTTCTAAAACCCTAGTTGACATGATCCAGGCCGACAACAAACCAAATGACGCATTACAAGTACCAGAAGGGCCAATTACGAGGCAGAGGACCAAAAGACTCAGAGAAGCAATGGCGGGATTAGTTCAGAGTTTTATGGCCGACTGCAACAAACAAATAGAGATGCATGTGGGCTTCGATGGAAGGGCCCAAAACCATTTCACTTGGCCCAAATCAGTTTAGAATAAAGCTTCTTAGGCATTTGAAGACTTAAAGACTTATATTTGTGTAATTTCGTTTTTAGGGGCATTGTTGTCTTTATGCCTTTAGGGTTTCTTTTTGTACACTATTTAAGCTTACTTTCTTCTTCATTTGAAAAAACCAACCAATTTGTAAACTCAAAAGCTTAAGGCTTTGGCTATGGCCGAATTATTGTAAGGGAGGGATTTCCCTTTTCAAGTTTGAATCGACTTATCTAAGTTTGGCACACTTAGTGGCGTCTCCATTGCTAGCAAAACACTACAAGGATTCATCTTAAAGGTTCTCAAGGGCAAGTTCTTTGTGGGTCTTCTTTGTGGCCTTGGAAGGGTTTTGTTTCTACAAAATCATATTCGCGGTTCTTGGGGTTCTGTCCGTTGCTTGGGGTTTGCTTGGATTTCGAATCCAAGTGGGTTCCTTGTCATTTGGATTTTTTCTAACTTCCTTTGTTTGATTCGTTTTTTCTTCTTTTGTTCTTTGTTATTTTTGTTTTAGTTCTTGTTGGATCTTGTTGCTGTTTTTGTTTTGTTTATATTCTGGATATGGTTTTGTTGTGAAGCATATTCTGGATCTGGTTTTGTTGTGAAGCATATCGTTCATCTTTTTCCAATTATGGGTTTTCTTTCTGTTTTTCCTGTCAGTAGTTCGTTATAGTTGCATATCAGTTCATCATTTTCCAGTTCTGGGCTTCTGTTCTGTCTTCCTATCAGTTCGTCATAGTCATTCTGTTCTTAGCATATGTTTAAGAAATAAGCATGTTCTTTGGCGGCTGTGTGTTTTATTTCTAAAAACCCTAGTTGACATGATCCACCAGGCCGACAACAAACCAATGACGCATTACAAGTACCAGAGAAGGGCCAATTACGAGGCAGAGGACCAAAAGACTCAGAGAAGCAATGGCGGGATTAGTTCAGAGTTTTATTTTTATGGCCGACTGCAACAAACAAATAGAGATGCATGTGGGCTTCGATGGAAAAGGGACCAAAACCATTTCACTTGGCCCTTTCAGGCCCAAATCAGTTAGAATAAGCTTCTTA
>SKCR01030367.1:0-31542 GCA_019454045.1 Zanthoxylum bungeanum | reverse complement strand
TTTTGGCAGGGAGCCGTTTGGCAGGGAGCCAAACGGCTCCCTGCATCCCCCAACGGCAGTAGCCGTTGGGGTAACTAATAAGGCCCCCAACGGCTACTAGCCGTTGGGGGCCTTAGGGTTCCTGTTGGAACCCTACGGTTCCAACAGGAACCCGACGGTTCCAACCGGAACCGTTCGGTTCCGGTTGGAACCGTCCGAACCGGTGGAACCGTACGGTTCCACCGGTTCGGACCGGTTCGAGTTGGGGTGGAACCCCAACCGAACCGGTCCCATTCCGGTTCGGTTCCGGAACCGGAATCGGAACCGGTTGGAACCGGAACCTTCCGGTTCCAACCGGTTCGGTTCCGGTTCGGTTCCGGTTCGGTTCCGGTTCCGAACCGGAACCGTGGCCCGGGGTCTAGTGTGAAATACTTCATACTTCATACTTCCCATAGGTTAGGAAAAATCCTAATTTTTCTAATAAAACTAATTTATGTCATAATATTCACTCTCACATATAAATACAATCCTTAATTAATATATATATATAATATATATATAGGATAAAGACTATCTTAAATTTTTAGAAAACTTATTTAAAAAATCATAAGATAATAAATAGGATAAAGCCTCTCAAATCTTAAATCTTTCATAATCTCCGGTTAAGTCCTTGATTTTTCTATAATACCTCATCGAGTTCCTGCCGTTAAAAAATAACTATACTCATTCATTTATTTTTCTTTTTACTCTTTATCAAATTAATAAATGATAAAAAGATTTTGACATTACAATTATGAAACCCACATGATAAATAGAAACCTTCGATTTTTTCCTCTCCATCTCTCCTCTGGAATTTCTCTCTGGTCTCCATTTTCATTGCACTATTAGTTTCTAGTTTTTTTCTCTCCTCTGCAATTTGTCTGTTTTTGTGATTCCATCTATGCATGTCTCTCCAATAATCCATCAAACTACATAACAAAATTGGTTTATTTATGCATATACTTTGCACACTCTAATTCAATATTATCTTATATATATATATATATTTTAGTTTCCCGAAATTCAGCAAATTAATAAGTCAAATTTTTCCAATAAAGTCAAAGCTTAGACTAAACATCACAGTAATATAACGTGTACATAATCTCTTTGGCAAATAATTATTTTTAATTAAAAATAATAAAAGAAGAAATTATCAATTTGTCAAGTTTTATACTTTCAGGTTACTTTAATGTAAGACTTCTCATTATTTTTTCCAGTATTGAGTTCGTAAATAGTAGCTAACACTTGTGTTCCAACCCAAAATAAAAAAATAACATTTTAAAAAAATAAATATAAGAATTTAGAAATGAAAAAATTAGTGGTTCTAATGAAGCTGAAATTTTGACACCAACTAACTGAGTAATGAGCATGTTGTAGAGGAAAAATATAGAGAATAGGAGAGATAGAGAGAAAAAAACTAAAGAGAGAACGCTTTTTAATGTAAAAATAAAGGGTAAAAGTGAAAATAATAAAATAAATAGATGTGTTATCGTTATTTTTAATGACAGAGATTTGACGATGTATTATAAAAAAATCAAAAATTTAATGATGCTTATGAAAAATATCAGGGATCCGGAGAGTTTTTAATAAATACCCTAATACCTATAAAGTGGCCGACAAAAGTATCTTTCATGCAGAATATACTGGAGTCAGTCCTGCAAACGTCATATTTCTTATTTATTAAAGCCACATCGTGCAGAATAAACTTATTTAAGATCGAAGACAATAAATTAATAAGGGAAATACTAATCAGTGTTTTAAAGTTATTTATTAAGAATTTATTTTAGGAAAAATTTTTATTAAAAAAAACATTAATATTGATAATTTTTTTATTTTTCCATAAAAATAATGTGAAATTTTTTCTAAAATAAATCCTTAATAATTACTCTTAATACAACCGTTAACTTGATCAAATTAATAAAGTAGGTACCTGTGTTATGTATGTAACTGTGGACCAATTCGCGTTTAATTCCCAAATTTGAAAGATTTAACTACTTTGATTTTTATCACTTTAAAATTGATATGATTTTCGAGTTATTTTAACAATTAATTTCGAGTGATTTTGATCACTTTAATTTATTTTTTTGTGGACCAATTCGCGTTTAATCTCAAATCGTCCGTTTTTTAATTTTTTTTTTATCTTTTTTTCTTTTTTAATTTTGGAGTTTAGTTTTGATTGCTAATTTTTTTGTAAAAAAAATGACTGTTAAAAATGATGAAAATGAATTAGAATATGTTTTGATTTATGAGAATTATTACCAAGATAATATCAACAATATCATTGATTTATTATATTTTCTTAAATAATGATAAATTTTTTCTATTTATATTAAAATGGTCACTAGTCAATATTTATGATTTTAATGATTTTTAGAAGATATTGAACTATGAGTTTTGAATCTATAACTTATTAGTGTGAGACTTTGACGTATATATTTTGGATTTTCTCCTTCTAATAACTAGTTTTTAAAGGTGAGATTTGTAACAAATGGTATCAAAACCAACACCATACATCTCAATTATAATTATAAGGCGCAAGGGTAACGCTAGTATTATATTATTTTGCCATAACTATGTAGACTAGTGTAAAAAAAGCTAGCCTATAAGATCTATATGTATGTTTAGAGAGGGACCAATAACATAGAATTAAGAAAATTTATTTCCCATTCATTCTCTCTCTTCAATTTTTTTTCCCATAATACCTCATTCTCTCTTCCATTTTATTTACTTTTGTTAGCACCTTTTTTATTGGCTTGTATCCGTGACAAACACAAGTTCAATTGAGTTGTAATCTTTCATGAAGATCTTTGTGCAATTGGACTGGTTTCTGGCTGCTGTGCATCAAACATACGTTCGTGGTGCGTTCGTTGCAGTGTTCGAACGGTTGGCGTTAGTGTCACGTTCTCTATTAGGTTCGAACGGGCGCATTCCAGAGAGCAAACGTTCGAAGCACGTTCTTGTGGGGTTCGAACGGGAGCATTCCAGAGAGCTCACGTTCGTTGTGCGTTCGATTGACATTCGAACGAGTCTTCACAGAAAGGGCGCGTTCGGTGTAGCGTTAACGGTTGGCGTTAGTGTCACGTTCTCTATTAGGTTCGAACGGGCGCATTCCAGAGAGCAAACGTTCGAGGCACGTTCTTGTGGGGTTCGAACGGGAGCATTCCAGAGAGCTCACGTTCGTTGTGCGTTCGATTGACGTTCGAACGAGTCTTCACAGAAAGGGCGTGTATCGTGTAGCGTCTCTAGTAAGCGTTCGAACGCGACTGCGATCTGAACGCGTTTTTGGCCTGCAAAACCCTAGGTTTTCACCCTACCTATAAATATAACCCTTAGCCGCCATTCTCATTAGTTGAAGCATATTTTCTCTTGAGCCAAATACTCTCAAAGCTTTCAACTCTCTTTGATTTCACCTTAAAGACTCGTTGAATCTTATGTCTTCTTTGTTAATGGTGAAATCCATTATTTGATAAACCTTCAACACAACTTAACCCAAATTCCCTAATCCTTTAGAGTTCTTTAGGAGAAAGTTTGGTAGTCGTAGTAGTTCCGGCGTCATTGGTAATATAATCTACTCAGAGACTTCAGAGGTTCTGAAGAAAACCGTGGGTCGCGGGCTTGAGGAGTTGCCTTGAGTTCTTGCAGTATAGAGGTACTTGAGTCGGTGGAGTTTCCACCATAGGTCTTGACCATCGCTGTAAGTTTTTCTCGATATAGTGGATTCGGGTGGTAGCCTATACCCGGAGTGGTTTTTTATCGGAAGAGTTTTCCACTTCGTCACCAAAATTATTGTGTTGATTTTGTGTGATTGATTTACCTTTCGCGGCAATTTACATTTCGTATTAAATTAATATGTGGAATTTATTGTTGTTGGATATGGTGGTTGGTAATTGATTTTTTTCCATATACAAGTAATTAGGACATGTCTCAATTAATGATGATTATTTCCGCATAGGGTCATAACTTAGGATAACCCCGAATTTTCAATTGGTATCAGAGCATGAACTCGATCCTTGACCCATTAGCTATGGAGTGTAGTCAACCCTTAAATTATCCGCCATTTTTTGATGGCACGAAATATTTGCATTGGAAGGTTCGCATGAGAGCGTTCCTTAAGTCTTTAGATGAGAGGGTCTGGATGATGTTGAACACGGGTGGAAACCTCCCGTTGTTGTTGTTGATGGGGTATCTTCCCCTAAAGATAAATTGACCTGGACCAAGGACGAATTTGATGCTAGCAATAGGAACAGCAAGGCTGTTAATGCCATACATGGTGCTGTGTGTTCTGCTGAGTTTAGGAGAATCTCAATGTGTGAGATAGCCAAGGATGCTTGGGACATCCTGCAGACTGTGCATGAGGGCACATTGTCTGTTAAAAATAATAGACTCCAGGATTTAGCTACTAGGTTTGAGGTCGCCAGAATGAAAGATGATGAGACATTTGATGAGTTTTTATGCTGAGATTAACGATATCGTTAACTCTAGTTTTAACCTAGGTGAGACTATTCCTACCAGTAGGATAGTTAGGAAAATCCTGAGATCCCTACCTGATAAGTTCCTACCCAAAATCACCGCCATCGAGGAAAGTAATGACCTCGATCAGCTTAATTTAGATGAACTCGTAGGAAAACTGCAGGTTTATGAGAAAAAGCTTCCTGGTTATAGAGAGCCAAAAACGTTTGCGATGAAAATCGCTAAGGAAGTTGTGCATGATTCGTCTGGTGATGATGATACCATCACGGATCGTGATTTGGCATTGTTTGCAAAGAAGTTTAAGAAATTTCTTAAAATTAAGAAGAGTGGCCATAGCAGTAACAGGGATATAGAGGTTATGCCTAGAGAGAGTAGGCATAGCAGGAGTGAGTCTGGAGAGGATATGGATAGTAGATCCCGTGGTGCCCCAGTGCTATGAATGTGAAGGATATGGGCACGTTAAATCTGAGTGTCCCACATACCTTAAGGCTAAAGGCAAGAAAACCATGGCAGCATCACTTAGTGATTCTGAAGGTGATGACTCTCCTAAAGGCAATTATTTGGCCTTTACTGCTAGTGTGACTGGTGAGAGAGAGATTTGGCTAATGATGCTGATTCAGAAGTCTCTCTTGATGAGTCTGTAGATGAGGAAAGTCTTCAGGTAGCATATGTTGAACTGTTTAATGATAGTTTAGCTATTAAGAAGACTAACATATAGGTCAGTAAAAGCTGAAGCTGAAAATTTGTAGAGCTAGAAAAGAATGAAAGCTCAAGCTAAATTTGAGCAAAGCCTTTTGATTATTGATGACCCAGAGGAGAGGAACAGAGGCCTAGTTTAATAGAGTCCAAATATTAGAGACCGAACTTGAAAATGATAGAACCCAGTTGTCCGCATTTTCTAGTGGTAATAAAAGGGACCGTATGTTAGGTATTATTTATGAGCCTAACTTTAATAAGGCTTATTCTTCCAAAGCTGTGCCTGTAGCAGCTAAACGTGACTTAGGTAAGAAACATGTTGTGTGTAGTCATGTTTCTCCTCATGTTGTTCCTCGTCCTATTTCCCAACCTCAATCTAGAGGTGTTGTGGGTAAACCTCGCTCTCATCCGAGGTTTGTGCCTGTGTGCCATCATTGTGGCAAGGCGGGACACATTAGGCCTAAGTGCTTCATGCTTCACAAGCAAAAGAAGAGGCCTAAGAAGGTGTCACCTAGATTTGACTCTTCAAATCTAGCTTCTCAAGTTTCTGCACTAACCAAACAGAGCAAAATTCTTAGTGAGAAACTTAATTTGTTGACTAGGAATTCTCAAGTGGATGAGGTTCCTAGAAAAGTTTGGGTGAGGAAGCAAGATGACTTCCCAATTACTTCTGTATGCCTTGATCCTGATAGGCATGGTGAGAGTGCACTTCGGTGTAACTCATATTAGAAGTTGCATTTTTATTTTCCATTGCATGTGTGTGTGTGTGTGTTTTATGTTTTGCACGTTTATTTTGTTTTCACAGCATATGGTGTGTGTGTGTGTCTTGTTTTTGTTATATGTCCCTTGGTATATAGGATGGAAACCCGGACATAAATTTCATAGCCGATTCCGAATGGACGGTAGTATGATCTGCACTCGGGATACAACTCCACGTATCATTGGATTTTTGCAGCCTGTTTGTGTCTTTATTTTTATTTGTTAAAATCTGAAAAATTCAAAAAAAAATAGAGAATGAAAAAGACAAAGACAAATTTTTTTTATGGCTTGTTAGAGCATGGAAAGCTTATGCATGTGATCCTGGTATGTAGGATATATGATTATGCATGTATGATATGCTTTTATTTTTCTTGATGCTCTATATACATGAGTGTGTGTGATAAAAACCTTTGGTATATCATGTGCTTGCACCTCACATACACGTTTTTATTTTGTCAAGGCTTGGTCGCATGTATGAGTTTTTGGAATAGGCAATCTAATTTCTATCATATCAGTTTGCTCAATAGTGTGACCTTTTGACTAGATGACCTTGCTATCCCCTTTTGCAAAAGTAAAAAGAAATAAATTTAAAAAGAAAAAATGAGACTCAAGTGCAAAAGAGCCAAATGGCCAAATCAAAAGATAGGGCAAAAACCTTCACTCGAAAGAGTTGTTAAGAATGAGCTCATGATATTTCTGGGGTAAATAATATAGCATGCAACCAATGTTGCTTATTTTCAGGTCCTAGTGGTGCTGGGTTTGAACACCTATTTTGTGGACTTGGTTTGTTTAGAGATGAATTTATTTGGCTGTGTCCAGTTCATAAAATAAGGCCTTAAGCCTTGATTTGTTGTGCACTTTATTTTTCCACGCAAGTGCTTTATATGCTTTGGTGTTTATGTCATATGCATAAGTGTTGTATTCAGCCACTTTTAAAATGATGCATATTGTTTCATGTCATAAACAGCTGAATACTGACTGGGTATCATTGTATCAGCTTGAAATGTGTTTCAGTCAGTTTTTGACAGGGATTTTATTTATCTCAGTATGTGCCTGTGTGTGCTTCATGGTATTGCATACCAATTTTTTTTCTTTCCTGTGAACCTTTCTGAGTTTTGGTTTGTTCCCGTGTTTTTTTTGCTAACTTTATGTGCCTGTTAGTGAAGGGGAGTAATTCCGTTTGTTATGCTCTTGCATGTGTTTTCTCTTTCCTGTTTTTTTCCTGTTTCTTTTACCCTTTGTCATTTCGTGACAAAAAGAGGGAGAGTAATATATTAAGGGGGAGACCTTAATATATATGAGAGAGCCGTAGAATTACCCTTTAGATATCTCCGTTTTAAGGGCGTAAGATTAAGGGGGAGATGGATTTCTACTTGACATGCATGAGTTTTTATCTGCTTTATGTTTTACTGATTATCCCATGCTTTTCACGGTATATTGTTGTTTGTGGATGTTTCAGGTAGCAGGTATGTTGCTTTGTGGCATTACTTTTCAAGACTACTTTGTTAGGTGTTAGATCGAGTCCATTTGTAATAAGTCACTGTTTTGATGGTTGACAGTTGACTATTTGCTTTTTGGGTCTATTACCGTAGTCTTTGTATTAGGTAGTGTTTTGTCACGGAATGCCAAAGGGGGAGATTGTTAGCACCTTTTATTGGCTGGTATCCGTGACAAAACAAGTTCATTGAGTTGTAATCTTTCATGAAGATCTTTGTGCAATTGGACTGGTTTCTGGCTGCTGTGCATCAACACATACGTCGTGGTGCGTTCGTTGCAGTGTTCGACGGTTGGCGTTAGTGTCACGTTCTATATTAGGTTCGAACGGGCGCATTCCAGAGAGCAAACGTTCGAGGCACGTCTTGTGGGGTTCGAACAGGAGCATTCAGAGAGATCACGTTCGTTGTGCGTTCGATTGACGTTCGAACGAGTCTTCACAGAAGGGCGCGTTCGTGTAGCGTTAACGGTTGGCGTTAGTGTCACGTTCTCTATAGGTTCGAACGGGCGCATTCCAGGGAGCACGTTCGAGGCACGTTCTTGTGGGGTTCGAACGGGAGCTTTCCAGAGAGCTCACGTTCGTTGTGCGTTCGATTGATGTTCGAACGAGTCTTCACAGAAAGGGCGCGTTCGTGTAGCGTTCTAGTAAGCGTTCGAACGCGACTGCGATCTGAACGCGTTTTTGGCCTGCAAAACCCTAGGTTTTCACCCTACCTATACAAAATATAACCCTTAGCCGCCATTCTCATTAGTTGAAGCAAATTTCTCTTGAGCCAAATACTCTCAAAGCTTTCAACTCTCTTTGATTTCACCTTGAAGACTCTTGAATCTTATGTCTTATTTGTTAATGGTGAAATCCATTCTTTGATAAGCCTTCAACACAACTTAACCCAAATTCCCTAATCCTTTAGAGTTCTTTAGGGGAAGTTGGTAGTCGGAGTTCCGGCGTCATTGGTAATATAATCTACTCGAGACTTCAGAGGTTCTGAAGAAAACCGTGGGTCGCGGGCTTGAGGAGTTGCCTTGAGTTCTTTGCAGATAGAGGTACTTGAGTCGGTGGAGTTTCCACCATAGGTCTTGACCATCGCTGTAAGTTTTTCTCGATATAGTGGATTAGGGTTGGTAGCCTATACCCGGAGTGGTTTTTTACTCGGAAGAGTTTTCCACTTCGTCACCAAAATTATTGTGTTGATTTTGTGTGATTGATTTACCCTTTCCGCAATTTAACATTTCGATTAAATTAATATTGTGGAATTTATGTTGTTGGATATTGTGGTTGGTAGTTGATTTTCCATATACACATAATTATGGACTTGTCTCAATTAATTGTGATATTTCCGCATATGGTCATAACTTAGGATAACCCCGAATTTTCAACCTTTTAAAATGTAGTTTTCCCCTTAATTATTTTTAAATACTTTTTTCCCTTCATCGGCTGAAATGCGTTAATTTTCCCCCTTAATTTTTTTTTCTTACTTTTATTTAATTTAATATTTTTAATTATTTTATACTTTGTGATTAATTATTTTATTTTTCTATCTTAAATATTTTTTTTATAATTTATTTGTTTAATAAATCTTAATATATTTTTATGCATATTTTGAAAGTATAGAAATTGATTTTGCTCTATTAAAAATCGTGTTGATTCTGATTCTGTTTTTATTTTGCTTTATTAAAAATTGTGTTAATTCTGATTATATTTTTATTTTTATTTTATTAAAAGTTTTTGTCTTATTTGCTTTCGTAAAGCAGTGTGTATATCTAATTTTACTTTATTAAAAAATTATTTGTTTTATTTATTATTACTTCTTATATAAGAGATAGTTTGTAAGTTTGAATGTAAGATCATTTAGAAGATCATTTGAGCCTCATCCTCTCCATTCTCTTTGTTAGGGTTGGTGCTCAGAGTGCCATCCGGATCGTATTTATGTCCGATTCATAAATACGAGCAATTCTATTTTTCATAATATTACTAATTTAATGGTAGCATCATTGTCTTCTTTATACACTTATTCGATCTAATTACGATTAGATATCTGATTATGATTAGATCGAAACTAAATATGGTTTAGTAATACGTGTATATTAGACAAAGACCCTAGGATTTACAATATAGTGCGCAGTTACAACGTAGTTTGTAATTGACATTGGGAAGCACACTATTAGATGTATATCCTTAAATGAAGTTCCTGGTCAAGATTTACTAACACGGGTCAGTTAGAAAAAATTCACTGAGACCAGTGCATGTCGTATATCGTGAATGGTCTGATGGTTTATCCCAATGAACCATGAGTCTCGGGAGACTCGTATAGACATGTAGGTGTTTATTTGATAAACACTGAACGACTCACTGAAGATTTCCTAATAGATGGTACACCAACGTCAATAGGATCTTCTCGAGTTGAGCGAGCATAGTGGTCATTCGACTTGAGATACCACAGTGGGATATATGAGTTATCCTCCACACTTTGATGGCAGTCACGTCAACGATCTATTCATGATCAGACCTCCGCTTGTTCGTTGGGTGTGGACTGATGCTCATGATATCCAGTGCGTATCAAGATAGGATCCGCCAGTCCTGTGTACAGGGCATAAACATCCTCACGTGTTTACGATCTAGTAAATCCATGACCGTGATATAACTTCGGAAATCAGTTCCGAGTGTTATTTAGAGATCGTAAATTGAAAGTCGACTTTATTATACCGAACAAATTTGACGTTTTCATCTATATCCCAAGTATAATATGGATAGCCTGTGACGGATGGATTATATGTATGCAATGACCTCGACTTGTATAATTTAGCAAGATTATTTGTGGTCGTCATTATTCATGAGTGGGTAAATTATGGACACGAAATTGGATTTCGTGACGGATAAACCTAAACTTAGAGAGTCCCACAATATGAAGTGTACTCGTTGAGCACTTGGGCAACACGATATGAATATACAGATTATTCATAATACTTCACTGGATTAAATGAGTTAATTTGGATCGTTTAATCGGTTAAACGATAACACATGCATTAGGGGATTTTGGCCAATCATAATTATTGTGTATTTGTATTTGATACATAATACGATTATATACACATTAATTATTCGTCAAATGAGATTTTGACACATGCCATGAATATATGTATGGTTATTTATTGTAAATAAAAATACATATATAATAATAATATATTAATTGATTATTGGGATTTAATTGTTATAATATTAAATGATTAATTAATAAACTTTTTTCATAAATGTTATGAAATTTATCAAATTATTATTGGTTCACATGGCGTAATTTGATTATATTTTATGTGTGCAATATTGATTGGTTAACATAAGTTACTTTATTAATTGGATTAAATTTTGACCAAATGCACCATTCTACCCCTAGTAAGTCGGTCATGTCTTCTTTTATTTTGGGAAATTTTGTTTCCTTCATTAGATGATATACCATTGCCGAAAGTTCTAAGTGAAATGGGTTTCAAGCTTGTTTGATGAATCAAGTGAAAGCAAAGAAGAAACAAAGAAGTCTAGAGCTATCTGTTACCTTTCCGTCTTTCTTGATCATTGATGCCACATACAATACCAATGAGTATCAGATACCACTATTGGAGGTTATTGGTATCACATCCACAATGCGAACTTCCTCGCTTATGTTCACATATCTTAGTAATGAAAGGGCCGAGCAACTGACATGAGCATTATTAATCTTAAAGAAATAGATGGTTGAGAAAGGGACATAATTGTCAACGGTATTTATTTTAGATCGGGATTTGAGGCTCATTAAAGCCATTGAAACATGTTTTCCCATGACACGTCACATTCTTTGTATTGACACATAAATCAGTGTGTAATGAAGAAATACAAAACCTATGCTTAGTATGCAGTGGAAACACTTTTATTCATCATGACACTCCCTTATTAATTCATCAACACAATGATCTTACCAGCAGAAATGAGAGGTGATGCACGAGGAGTTTAAACAAATCAAGTGTGCTCTAAATTACCTTTGGGAGACATGGTTACACCCTTACAGAGATCGATTTATTTCATCATGGATTGATACATGAATGCACATGTGGAGCAATTCAGTCAAATGAATAGTTTCTTTATGGCTTTACTATTTCAATTTGTTCATTATTGTGCTACTTTTGAAAAACACAATGTATTTTTTGATTACAGGGCAGAGTCTGCACATTCGAGGCCGAAGTTATATTTGGGAGATACAATTTCATCCCTACAAATATTTTTTTGAAAAAATACACAAGATGTTGAGAATTCAGTTTGGGGATATTCAGAAGTTATTCGAGAATCTCTGAACATTCAACGCCATACACATTTACATGAAGAGATTTTTAATTAAATAAGGTGTCAGATTTCATTAGAGGCAATGAAGTTAATTTATGCTCAGCTAAAATGCATTGAGGAATCATCTCATAAACTAGCCGGCATGTGCAACTGTTCATTCAAAATAATATACAGATTGTCATGCGAACACGATATTGCATATTACCTACACCTTTCCATTCCAATTTCGATATAAAGTATTGTCGCACATTGGAAGAGGTTATCTATGCACGTACATGGGTTCAATTATGAGGGAACATGACCCAATGAGACATCAAACGTTATTGAGATATTAAATGGGATTGATATATGTATGTGAGAGCATATGATAGAGATGTTTCTCGATATGACATATCCATCTCAAAGCACAGTTGGAGTCCCTTCATACAACACAGAGCATAGAGGTCGACCTACATGAAAGTAAATGTTGAATACCTTTTTATAGAGATGCATCCACTTCAAGATCTAGGGTCACTCAACCGAATGTAACGACTCGAGGGAGAAGAAGCTGTGGAAGGAGGTCGATGGTTCGCAATACTCAATCGAACCATGATCAATCTCCAATTCTACCGATCTATGATACGTTATATTTCCCACACTATTGATGTTCAAGCTGACGATCATTGTGGATTCAAAGCAATAGTCGCACTAATCAGGTATGGCGAAGAAGGTTGGGGTCAAGTACGATACGACCTTATTGAAGAGATTCAATAAAATAAGGATTTATATGATCGACTTATCCATTAAATGACTGGTAAGACAATCTATTATAATTACTGCATTTCTTCGAGTCGCCAGCACCAGAGGTACATTGGATGAACTTGATGAGTTTAAGAATTTTCATCGCATCAATGTACAATCTTGTAACACATACATTTGATGATAATATTTGTAGTTGTTATACTCACTCGCCATTAAGGTCTCATGTAGTTCCAGACCAAGAGCGTCAAGAAATAGCTATTACTCATGTTGGCAGACACTTCGTGTAAGTTTTCTTATACCCTCATATCCTAAACCACCATCCCAACGTGGTGGTGGGAACATTCATCATACGGAGATAAAGGATGAGTCACTCGTTATAGGATATTGTAATCAATTACGGTACGAAGTATTAAGTATATCACTAAGTGCTCCAAGAGTAGACTTTGGAAGTGACATAAATTACAAATTTGTGTCTTTATATTTTTAAGTGAAACTTTTATATATAATTACTTATACTTTTTTTAAAAATATATTTTTAAACATACAAAAAATATTTTCCTTATAGATAAGTTGTGTATAAATTGAAAAAATTAATGAAATACAAATAAATAATAATAAATAATAAAAATTTGTAATATTATTAAAGAATAAAAATAGATATATAAAGAGCACAAATATATAAATGACAAAAAAAAAAATAATTTATAAAATAGAAATATTTAATTAATAAAATAAAATAAAATATAACCTTAATTAATTAATTAATGAATATAGAATAGATATTGAGGGAGGGGTAAAGAAGTGATTTATAGGGGACAAAAGAGGGGAGACATGAGGAGGTGGTATCATGTGCCGGGTGTATATGTCTTCTCTCTCACAGCAGGCGGGCCCCACAGTGTGTGGGGCCCGCCTGCTGTGAGAGAGAAGGCATATACACCCGGCATTAATATAATTTTCGAGACAGGAGACTCACGAGGGAAGCAAAGCACCACTCATAATTTTTTTTTTTTTTTTTTTTGAAACTGCACCACTCATAATTAAAGAGATGAAGATAGTGGCTAGCTTTGGTTCTTGACAAGTCACAACATATGGAAAAACGAGTCAAAAGTAACAATACTAAATTTCATTACAATGTTGACTACGCACCTTATCAGAATAAATAATGAAAAAGCTTACAGTCATTGCTTGCTGCTAAGCTATTATTCATGTGTTGTGGTTCTGAAATAGAAAGGAAAGATAAGAGAATGGATGCTTGTAGTATCAGGGAAACATTACCTTTTGTGGGCATGTGTGATAGTATATTGGCTCAAGTTAGCAACATGGAATTAATCAAAGCAGCAATGTCTAAAGGGTTCAACAAATATGTCATCATTGTCTATTCTGATGCCATCTCCACTCTCATTTTTCTTCTCTGTTCCTTCTTAATTCACAGGTCTTTAATCATACATCTATCTTCCTCTCAGTTCCATGATAACTAATTTTTAATTTATGTATCTTGTGTACATATGGTTTCAGATCTGAGCGTCCTCCAGTCACCTTCTCAACTCTCTGCAGATTCTTCTTGCTTGCAGTGTTCGGGTCAGTAACTTGTCCTACTTATGTTAACTTTTATGTAAATTAATCTATGACATAGCTTCTATGAAACCTTGAATACTAAACCATACTTTGACCAATCTTGGAAGCTTCCATTCTAGTCTATTACGCTCCAAACCTACAAACACATAGGAAAGAATCTAAGCTTCTTTACACGTAACAAAAACATAAAAGACTACATACCACTCATCAACCATGAAGCAAAAGGGTTGTTGGTTTTTCTTTTTTCATTATGTGACTGAAATTGTGATTTTTTTGGTCCCTATTTTCCACTCAGATGTTCTGCCCAGATTTTCTCATTTGTTGGTATACAGGACAGCTCTCCTACCCTCAGCACAGCCATGCTTAACTTGATTCCAGCTTTTACATTTGTGCTTGCGATTGTTTTCAGGTTATTGTCTTTTTTAGTTTAGATTCTATACAAATGAAACTTTATAAAGAAGATAATTTCCTATAGGAATATGGCTCAAATCTTCAAATCTTCAAATCATGCTAATATGTGACTTATTATTTAATTTTGATTCAACCTGAATCATTTGATATTGGTGGCTCAGATTGGAAAGGCTAACTTGGAAAAGCAAAAGCAGCCAAACTAAGACCTTGGGAACCTTAGTGTCAATAGCAGGGGCATCTGTAGTAACATTTTATAAAGGCCCACCAATCATAAGGACACTTCCACATCGAAGCTCATCTCATCTACTTCTTTCACCACAGTTGAATTGGATCCTAGGAGGATTCTTCCTGGCAGCTGAAGCTTTTATGGATTCAGCATGGTATATTTACAGGTTAGGCCCCTTTAATTTTGCTCTTCTACAAAGCTCAAGGGCTATAGTTAAAATCACATGATGAAATTGTTCATTTTCTGAATCTTGGCAGGCATTAATCCTCCAAAAGTTCCCAGCAGTGCTTATCATAATGTTCTATTTATTCTTCTTTAATACCATTCTGTCTACAGCATTTGCTCTGATTGTAGTTACTGATTCAAGCGCTTGGACGCTTAGACTTGACATGGAGATTCTTACTATTTTATACTCAGTAAGCTAATGTAGCCAACTCTTTCTTCTACTTTGATTCCAAGATTTGTTGAAAGATGCTAAGCATTTTCATCTCATGATACATAATCTGATATGATCTTAATTTCTTAAACCTGCAGGCAGTTATTGGTACTGGAATTCGCGTTGGCTTATGTACATGGTGCCTGTCAAGAACTGGACCTTTTTATGTTTCAATGTTCAAGCCCTTGGCCATTGTCTTCTCTATTGTCATGGATGTCATCTTTTTAGGAGAACTTTGTCTTGGAAGGTATAGTTGATCAACTCCCAATTTTCTCACTCCATTGTAATTGGGATGATACAGAAGTACAAATGTACAATTCACTGATCATTATCATAGATTTTTTCTACCTTATTCATGGAACTAATATGGAATTTCTTAGCAGTTTGATTGGAGTAATCATAATCATAGCTGGATTTTATGCTGTCATGTGGGGAAAGTCCAAAGAAGAAAAGACCACTGAAGACTGTGGGCTAGGGAGGCTAAAATCATCCGGCGAAAACGTCCCTCTACTGCAAAACAGGAAAGAAGAGACATATAGCATGTCTTCTGTATAGAGATGCATTCAAAAGAAATGTTCTTATAGTACATAGAAAATAATTGGTGCATTAGCAATGGTGATGTACCAATTTATTTATTTCCATGAGAATACATTGCATTGCAGCTTAAAAAGCTCCTGACTAAATTTTTTTCAAAGGTGAATATCACTCTAATTGTTGCAGAACATGTGAAGGTAACTTAAATCATATATGTGGTAATGAACATGCTTATAAAATATCCTGTAACAACTGCAATAATTAACTTAAGCAAGTTGACTTTGATTTTATCATTACCCCATAAGAACAGGTGGGATATTGCTGGGAATATGTCAGCCTATATGCTGATTAATAATATCTTGTTTTGTTAAAATATACACTGTTTCCAGTTCTTGCGGAGCATGTCTATCAGAGATTGAGGGAAAGGTGGTAATGGAGCTAAATAAGAGGGCTGTATTTCCTTCTATGGGACTGATGATAGTAAAGATAGGTTCAAGTTAGCAATATGGAAGTTAAGAAAAGCAGCAAGGTCTCTATCTTCCTCTTATCCAATGATAACAAAGTGTTGATTTGTTTGTGTGCAGGTATTAAATGGTTGCGTCTGAAAGTCTTGAGCTAAATAACTCTTGTTTCCAGTTCTTTTGCTCATGATGGTTTGTAGATCACAACAGCTGCCAATGACCACCTCTGTCCTCTGGAAAATGTTCTTGGTTTCAGTGTCAGCTTCACTAACTTGCATCTGTGTGAGCTCGGATATTTATCTATAGTGTGGCCTAGTATATCTATCAGAGATTGATGAGAGTTGTAGTTTGTCTTCTCCGTTTTTCCCTTTCTACTGCAGATGTGTATCCGAGATATTCTCAGTTGTTGGCATAGACTACAGCCTACAGCTTGCTGCTTGCCTATACTCATCACAGCCATGCTCAATCTAATTCCAGCTTTTACCTTCACACTCGCTATCATAACATTATCAAGCAGCCAAGCCAAGTCATTTGGAACCATAGTGTCAATAGTCAGGCCATTTGTTGTGACTTTCTATGAGTTCCCACTCATTATAAGGACACTCGTAGCGACTATTGGAAATTTAGCATATAATATATCATGGAAACTTATAATTTTAAATTTTAAACATAGACTTCCAATTCAAAAATTTAATAATTTACATACTTTATGATATTAACAACCATTATGAACCATAAATAAAAATCTTACCTTAACTCTTTATCGCAAATGTAGTTTGAAATAATCCTCGAATCGCTTCTCGTGTAATCTTCAAAGCCTCCCAAATGTTTGGCCTCCAACGGTATCCACATAAAATAGAGAGTTAAGGATTTTGTATTTTTCAAATCCAAGATTATGAGATTTGGGGATTTTGGAAAAATTTTGACACAGGTGGATGAATTTAACTTTTATTAAATAAAAACGAATTCACCAAAATCAAAAAGCAACCTCCACTCACTTTTGCAAAGTCATTCATGGTTTTTGCTTGCATGAATAGGGTATTTATAGATTTTGATTTGAGTTGTTTTGTTCCTAATCAAATTAGGAGTGTGTAAATAAGGATTAGATTTAATCCTATCAAAATAGAAATTATAATTCATCCTAAATAAAACAACTATTATATTTTTATTTAATTAAATAAAATTTATCAATTCTAATCAAATTAGGTTACTATAAATCTGAAATTATAATATAATATAAAATTTTTACTTAATTACATTTGGATTTATAAAGCAAATGGATTTATTTAATTTTTTCATGATGTGAGAATTATGTTTTCAATAATTCTTTACGGTATTGATTTTGTTTTCTAGACCCTCCCCGGATACACTACCAGGATACCATGTGCACATGCGTGATTACAACTTTGGAACTAGGAGGACGACAATACGTAACGCCCCTAAATCCCCTTTTGCTTCAGATGTCACATTCTTGAGTACAATTTTAGTGTCTTTGGAGGACGACTATACGTAACACTCCAAAGCACTAGCTATTTATCAGAGAGGTGTGTGGAGGGACGGTGATACATAACGCCTATCAGTTTTTCTACAATAAGTTTTCAGACTAATGATTGATTTTTTGACTAGTTAACTATTAAAGTTGAGATATTTATTTGAGCTATGGTTTTTCACCAGTATTTGGTTATATAACATTTATTTACAATATTTTCTGAACACAATTTTATTTATTATATAGCTCTACTCACTAGGTTCATTAGGACTCACCCTTCACTCTACATATTTTCGGGATATTCTACCTGATGAGCCATCACAAACTTTTGGAGATATAAAATGAGGAGAAGAGAAACACTACAGTCACTAGGGTCAAGTCGGTCCACCATGTAAATATGCAGTCATATATTTAAATAGAATGTAATTGATATATTTTGTTGAGTCAAGGTGTATATACGAATGGATACAGTTATGGCATAGAATGTTTCAGTACTAGCACATTGTGTGTGTGTGTATTTGTTGGACACGATGCCCTTGTTTATTATTTTGCATATGTTTGGTTTTACATGATCAAAAACATATTAAAGTTTGAGGTTTTCAGTACATCAGTTAGAGGCTTGAGGTGATGATGGGATCCATCTTCTATCGGTAACAACTCCGGATTGGAGATGTTATAGTTTTATTCAGTAGGAATCTTCTTTATCTTCACATCACCTCTTTGGATTATTTCTCTAATCAAGTGATATCGCCTAAGAATATTTTTGGATTTCTGATGAGCCCTTGGTTCTTTAGCCTATGCTATGGCTCAAGTGATGTCACAATACATCACAATTGTATTGTTACTGTTAGGAACAACACATATGTCTGTGATGAACTTCTTTATCCAAACTACTTATTTAGCTACTTATGAAGCGGTTATGTATTCGGCTTCAGTTGTTGAGTTTGTTTAGATCTCTTCCAGCTTACTGCACCTCCAAACAAGGTAAAAAAGTATATAGATTATGATTTATTTCATCTTTATTAGACTAAAAGCTAGCATCACAATAGCCCAACACTTTGCACTCATAACACTTAAAGCAAAAAACACATCAGGTCTTATACATAGCATAACAAACATGATTGATCCTATAGCTGAAGCATATGGGATCTTTTTCATGTGCTCAACCTCTTTAGAAGATTTATGACACATCTTCTTAGAAATATAGATTTAATGTCTCACAAGCAAGTAGCCTCTTTTGGAATCTTCCATCTTAAACCTTTTAAGAACTTTATTTATGTACGTGGATTGTGAGAGGCCAAAAAACCTTTTATATCTATCTCTATAGATTTTAATTCAGAAAATATAGGTTGTTTCTACCAAATTCTTTATGGAGAATTGCTTGGATAACCATAGTTTGACTGATTAGAGCATTAGAATATCATTTTCTGTTATTAATATGTCATCTACATATCATATTAGGAATATGACTGCGCTCCCACTAACCTTCTTGTATACACAAGGTTCATCTTCATTTTTGATAAAATCAAACTCTTTGATTGTCTCATCAAAATGAATATTCCAATTCTGAGATGTTTGTTTTAATCCATAAATGGATCGTTGTAGCATGAATACATTGTTAATGTTTCCTTTAGAAATGAAACATTTAGGATGTATCATATACACATCTTCTATGAGGTTTCCATTCAAGAATGCAGTTTTGGCATTAATCTGTCAAATCTCATAATCATGGTATGTTGTTATTGCAAGCAGAATCTTAATGGAATTTAACATGACAACTGGCAAAAAAGTTTCATAATCAATTTCTTGAATTTGTTTGTAATATTTTTCCACTAACCTAGCCTTGTAGGTTTGAACTTTGCCATCTGCATCTATCTTTCTTTTAAAAATCCATTTACACCTAATAAAAGTAATCAATTCAAGTGTATTTACCAAGTTCCAAACTTGATTGGTATGCATCGAATCCATTTCAGATTTCATGGCTTCAAACCATTTAGAAGAGTCATTGTCACGCATTGCCTCTATATAGTTTGTAGGATCATCATTCTCAATAACAAACATATCATGTTTACCTTCCACGAGATATCTATATCTTTCCGGCTCATGTTATATTTGATGAACACTAAAAAATATATATTTATTAAAATAAAAATTAATCATTTTATACTACTAGTATCGTTAATCCCTTTATTTAGCACATTTATGAAATAATAATTAAATTTATATTTTATTGTGATTTTTTATTTTTTATGTAGGCAAAAAACTGCTTTGGAATCTCAACTAGAAAAATGGATATGAGATATGAATTCTATGATCCATAAATCCAAAAGAGGGTGACAACTAAATTCAAATCAAACTTGGAAAACATTCACCGTATTTAGATTGGCAAAAAAAATGAGTTTATAATATATTTAGCCACAAATGTATTTTTTTTATTATGATATATATATTTAAATAATATATATATTGTAGGTCCCACTAAGATTTTATATATACATATATATAAAATATATTATTATAATATAAAAAAAAAAATTATCAAATTCACAATATGTCAATCCACCTTTCGGTGGATTGACCATTTTTGATTGTAAAAGTCATGCAAGCAGTATGACTTTTGCAATCAATTGTGAAAGTTGTCGATGGAGGATGCTCATGCACTTCAGAGGGCAGCTTGATTTCATAGTTCTCTCTAAGGATTTGTGGGTCTGAAGCTCTTCTGTATTTTATTTTTTCAATCTTTGTTGTAAGTTTTTTTTCCTTTCATTAATAAAATTATGAGTGTTTTTATTCAAAGCATGAGTCGCTAATTTGCATCCCACTGGGTAAAGGCTGACACTCTTGGTATGAAAATATAGGTAATTTTTATTTATATTATATATATAAATTGTGATTATTTTCCAAATAAAATTTAAACTTTTTTCCAGTTTATTTAGGGCTCTTGACTAGCTGTAAACAATCTCTGATTAGTACATATAATACTTGAGTCTCATAACTATAAGAGAGTGTACTATTAAAAATCTGAATTGATTAATGACAAACCTTTTTACCATATTTATTGATAGTTGTCATCGCGTTCATTCATCGTCCTTAGTGACCCGATCGTCTTTCGTGGTGCGCATGCCCTTTTAAAATGGCGCACAAAGGACTTCTTTAGTTATGAAAAACTAGTAATAGTCTCTAGAGTCAGATTTATGAACCACAAACTGGCCGATCCCCCTAATGTTAGTGGGAATACCATGTAGACTGTCTTCTCGACCATGCCCTGGATCTCCATTAGCAAAATGAATTTTTTAACATGAGACTTAAGGTCTATGTTACCCTTGTAGATCTCCATTGTGGGCATGGAGAACCTCTTTAGGAACTTCACCTTAGTGAAAATGGATGTTGTCTCCATATATTAGTCGCCCCGAGCACCTCCTCGCATGCTCTCCTCCCACTTCCCCATCTCCTTCTGAAACCAGTCTCTCATGTGGCTTTTGGTGTTCTTCTGCCCTCGACCGAGGGCTTCCTCATACTCGCTTCTCCGAGCATGGTATCTTCTACCACTGAGATCTCTACTCCATTATTCTGGATACCGCCCTAAATCACTTTCCCCAAAACAGGGGCTATTACTGGACGATTTTGGAGTTCGCCTATCGTCACCTTCCTCCCAGGGCTCCTCTACAGGTACAGAACTAACCACAACCATTGACCTCACTTTATGAACGTTTCTTCTCCCAATTTTTCAATCCTCTTCTACACCGGCTATCTTATTTCCACTGGCAATCTCTTCTCCCCTTCTATTGGGGCCCGCTTGTGTCTGCTCTCATATTTAATTCTCCATCATGGTTTTCATAAATGACTCGGTCACCTCCATTTTCTTTTCATGCATTCTCTCTTTCCAACTGGTAGTTCTCTTCCATCTTTTCTAATCACTCCGTCGTTGAAGTCTCCAAAGCTCTATGGTTTCTGTCTCCCGCCATCATCTTAATATGTTTGCTATTTTTCGTACTGTATCCTCACAAACAACACCAACTGTTGACAGCTGTTTTTCATTTGAATGGCAATATGGAAAATTAACCCATCGAATAAACCTCTTTCAGTAGTGAATTTATTTGGTTAGTAGGGAACCAAATGTAAACTCAGCAAGCAAATAGATAAATCACATAAACAAATATTTATGTGGTTTGGCGGGGAGTAGCTCCAACCTACATCCACAAGAGAAAGGGGGTGAGTTTTATTACTACTCGGGTCAGGACCGACCAGAGCTACAAGTGGGGTAATGAGCTTACAAAGAGTTTATAACACCTGGGGTCTTACACTAGGCCGTTACAATTCTCTCAATGGTCAAACAACCGACCAACTTTATCTTTCTATAACTAGGTTTTTGGTTCTTGATTTCTCTCTAAGTGTTGAATTGCCAATTTTTTCATCCCTTGAAACTGAGCCTTAACCATTTTATATAGGCCTCTAGATCTACTATTCCACCGCTTATGATGTCAACTTATGTCACTGTTATCATGACAGTAACAACTTTCCTCAACTACCCACAATTCGGCCAATCAGATTAGCTATTTCTATGTCACTACACCAGCCTATGGCGGCTCTGCCACTTCCCTACCATTGTGCTGCCCTATGGCGGCCTGCGGCTGGCATGAGCTATTTTTACGGTGAACCACTACTTTCCCATAGTCATTAATAGCCTTTTAAAGGGGTATCTTCTCACTTTATGGCACCCGTCACTTGACTTAAGCACAAATTAATCTGTGATCTCAGCTCCGTTCCACGGGTCAACATACTTCAACTAGGTCGGGTGCTAATCCTAGACCTATCGGGTCGGGTTCAGTGGATTCTCTCGGAATCCTAAATCCACCACTTCTTTACCAGGTCGGGTCGGCATCAATGATTGACCTACCTTCAACAGGCCTTACACTTGAAAGAACCTCTCTCAGACATGTGGTCAGACTTTTCTGTCTCACCCTTTTAGTCCCTCTGGGCCTTTAGGCCTTTATAATCCTCTCTTGGCCGTGCAATCTCCACTCTAACCCTCCTCGGTATTTGAACATTCTTATGATGAAAAACCATCATAAACACATATATTCTTCTGCTCATTATAACCCCAAAAAAAAAATGAGGGAAATTATCAGAAATAGTTCATCAAAATTTTCTAATATCATAGATAACTCAACTCAATTTTCTATCAATATTGACTGAGGAAAAAAACTTTTTGACAAAAGTATACTTCTTCCCTAAAATCTCCAAAAAAAAAAAACATCAGAGTCAGCAACTGTTGCACTCAAGCAGTAACTTGCTGTGTGTTTTTGTGGATTTTGGTAAAGAAGAGCATTGTAGTCAGAAAGTATGGTTATTTATGATATTAAAATAAATTAATGGGTAATTTCTGATAATTCCCCCCAGAAAGCAGGTAAGATACTGAGGAGAATGTGTGAGCTCATATGCTGATAATATAATAACTGTATTGAACCCACTAGCTGCTATGCTTGTTTTAAATTCTGGGAAAATTTGACAATCAGAGAATGAGAGAGGAGGTGGGAATGGTTATGGACCTATTCAGTATGAGAGATGTGTTACCTTTTATTGGAATGGTGATAGTAATTTTGCTTTAGGTTAGCAATATGTTTGTAATCAAACAGGCAATATCTAAAAGGATTAACAAATATGTCATTATTTTCTACTCTGATCTCCTCTGCAGTCTTGTTGTTTTTCTTATTTTTTCCCCTGATGATTCACAGGTCTGTTTATCTCTATCTTCCTGCTCTCCAATATGTATTAAAAAGGTTGTATATGTAAGTCCTTAGCTAAATGACTCTTGTTCCTTGTTTATTTATGATTCTGATAATGGTTGGCAGACTGAAATTTCCCTCAACGACCATCTATGTTCTCTGGAAACTCTTCTTGTTTTCATAGATTATGAATGTAACTTGTCTTAGTTCACCGTGACTTGGTGGTGTAGGGCTCCGGATCTCACTTAACATGTCATATAGCCTAAGGTGCCTATTCTTGTATATTTCACATGCTATAACATGTTTAGATGCATGCTATTCTAGTCATAAAATGTGATTCTATGTAATTTAAGAGTTAAATTGGAATATGATATGCTTGGAAACAAATTAATAAGACTAATTGATTTAATTGTTTAAAAATTAGAAATTCAAAGTTTAAAACTTATAGGCTTTATAAGTATATTTTACCTTGGTATATCGGACGGAAACCCGGACGTAAATTCCATAGCTGATTTCGAATGGACGATAATGTGGTATGCACTCATGATATAATTTCACGTATCATTGGAATTTATAACGTGCTTAAATTAATTAAATAGTTTAATTAAAATTTATCCATTCGTTGAATTCTAAATTTTAAACCTGTTAATGAACTATAAATTTTAAACCTGTTAATGAACTAATATTTTAGGAGTCGAAATAAATTAGGTCACTAAAGCAAACTTAATTATATTAGTCTAATTAAGTAAAATATTAGTTGAGATTAATCAGAATTAATGAATAAAATTTTAATAGTTAAAAATGGTTAGATCACTAATAACCCACTAGTATTAATTAGGTTATGTTTTAGCCACACATAATCTAAATAAATTAGATACTAGTGTAATAGAAACCTTAAACTCTAAAATAGTAAGTGGGAGATAGATATATCACAATATATCATGTAATCTCTTTTGTTAGTCCGAAAATGTGAGATTCAAAAGGCGCATCGAGATGATTTCATTTTCGTCCCTCTACGAATGATGTCCATTTTGGGGTCAATATCAGGTTTGAATTTTGAGAGGATAGGAACTCTAAATGTATTTTATGATTTGACCTACCCTATGGGCGCACTTCATTAGTTAAGTCCAAGGGTTCCAAACAACGGGTTACACTCACAAAGGAATGATTAAAAGGTTAATCAAAAATTCATTGATCAAATAAAACGATAGTTGGTTAATATAGAAATAAGAGTTATTTCCACATATATTAATCAATTGAGATTGTCTCGATCTATCATGCGAATATTTGACCTACCCTACGACGGTACTTATTTGTGGGATGATAGATTTTCGTGGCATAATAATTCTCTTAAGTTTCTAATTCGTTATACACAGTTCATGCATCATGTTTAATTTTATGCCTAAATGATTAATGATTTTAATATGTGATGAATAGAAATTGAATGCATTTTTATTTATTTTATTTCAGCCATGGTTTCACCAATTATTGCAATTCTCTCAAACGAAAAATTAACCAGAGAAAATTATGTAAAATTGAAAAGTAACATGAACGTCATTTTGGTATGTGAAGACCTTAAATTTGTCCTGACGGAAGAATATCCTTTTGAGCCAGCCAAAAATGCTGGCCAAGCTGTGCGTGATGCATATCAGAAATGGGTCGTGGCCAATAAGAAAGTCTGTTGATACTTGCTATCAGGGATGTCTGAGGTTCTTGCTGTAAAACATGAGCCAATGGCTACACCATCTTTGATGATGCAGTCATTACAGGGCATGTTCGGGCAACCTTCGGAGCGACAGCGTCATGAGGCCATGGTCTCAATGATGACCGCTAGGATGAAGGAATGAACACCGGTCCGAGAGCATGTCTTGAGGATGATAACCTATCTTAACACAGTCGAAACCCATAGAGCTCGTATTGACGAGTGTAGCCAGGTGACCATGATCATGGAAACTCTTCCAAAAAATTTTATGTAGTTTAAAAGCAACTATGTTATGAACAAGTTGTCTTTTACTTTGACTCAACTGCTTAATGAGCTCACCCATTACGAGCCCATGTTGGTGGATCCTTGTAAGCCTAGTGGATAGGCAAATGTTGATGAATCTTCTAAGTCTGCAAAGAAGAAGAAGAAAAATACTATGAAAGCAAAGGCAAAACCAATGAAAAAGAAGAACAAGAAAGTCTCCAAGAATGCTAAGCCCAAAGGAAATTGTTTCCATTGCAAAAATGATGGGCATTGGAAAAAGAATTGTCCTAAATACCTAGCAGAGTGGAGGATGATAATTCCGCATGAATTGTTGATTCTAGAGCCACTAACCATGTTTGTTCTTTTTTTACAGCTACTTGATTCATGGAAAGATCTTGCTGAAGGTGACTATACCATGAGGGTCGGGACATGGGATGTCGTTTCAGCAAGAGCAGTGGGAATTTCTAAGGTGAGCAAAATCGATTTCGGTTCCGGTTCCGCATGAAACCAGAACCTACCCGGAAAAAAATAGTTCTTAATTAAGTGGAACCAGAACCTACCCAATTAAATATGGTACCCTATTAATCGGTTCAAATTCAGTTCTGGTCCGGTTCTAAATTACTATATTTTCAAAAATAATCAAGCATTTGAGGCTAGTAAACTTACTAAGTTTCTCGCTTAACTAGTCCGAGAAGTTGTTCCCAAAACATGAGATTTGCTGCAAAGATGACATTGAATATAAAGAGTCTGGGAGTTCACCTCCAAGCAAATTGTAATCCATATACAACTGTTTAATAGATGATATGTGATCTAAGCCTTGAAGACTGCCCACAAAATGATTCATTGATAGATCAATAATCTAAACCACATTAGAGGCACTCCAGATTTGAGAATTAAGCCTACCAATGAATGAATTATTGTTTATGTTGAACACAACAAGATTTGGAAACCTTCTGAGCTCTAATAAGCTCACATAGGAATTGCTAGACACATTCAATGATTGGATCATTTTCAAAACAACAAGCACCCACGAAAGTGGTCCTGATAGCATGTTATGGCTTAAATCAAGAACTTAAAACTGCTTCAAATTTGAGAGCTCAACATGCAATGGAATTCGATTCCAGAAATCGGTTCTACATTCGGTTTCAGAAACCAATATTATGGTTCGGTTCCGGTTTCGATTATTTTGGAATCAGAATCGAATCGATTAAAATCAGTTCCTTCATTTTGGAACTGGAACCGGACTAGTTACAACCGATTCCGGTTCCAAACCAGGAAAACCAGTCTTATTCCAACTGATTCCGGGTAGAATCGGAATCGGTGCTCAGCCCTAGGAATTTCCAGTTTAAACTTTATTAATAATAGTTATTTATGTTTGAACAATGTGTTATTTATTTCTAGTTTTCGTATGAATTTGATTTCTGTTTCTAAACTTATGGAAGATGGTTTTTCTATATTTTTAATAATAATTTTTTTATTATTGGTATAAATGGATTAATTATATGCACAGGAAACTCCGAAAATAATTTATATGTGTTAAGGTCGTTAACACACAATTTACTGCTCAACACTGAAATATTTAAAGTTGAAAAATCTAAAACAAAACGGCAAAGATTTCTCACGATCACACATATTTATGGCATCTTAGACTTGGACATATTAACATTGACCGGATAGATAAATTGATAAAGAACGGAGCTTTAAACCAGTTAAAGCTTGAAACTTTACCAGTCTGCGAATCATGTCTAGAAGGCAAGATAACCAAGAGACCTTTTACTGGAAAATGTATAAGAACCAATCAACCACTTGAGCTAATACATTCAGACGTTTGCGGACTGATGAATGTAAAAGCCCGAGGTGGTTATAAATAATTCATCACATTTATTGATAATTGTGGATGTTGGATTTCGGCCGAGGTCCACAATTGAGAATTTATAGGTTGGGGGCACTAGCGATCCTGCAAAACAAAAGTAGAGTGAGCGGGGGTAGACTACCCACCGGTGTGGTGGGTGCCGGGGGCACTCCGACGCTCAAGTCAGTAGTATGAAATAAGCAGTAAAAATATGAAAGCAAGGTTTGATGTTACCTTGAACTCTTTGGTTACTGTGAGGGCGGTGGTAAGTGTATATGGGGGATGGAGAGCTCTGAGAGAGCTAGTGTCAGAGAGCAGAGACTTGTAAGAAAGAAGTGAAGCCTGAATTGAAGAACTCTGAGTTGAATGACCTCTTTAGCTTGAATCATGCTTCCATTTATAGGCCAAGAAATACTGCCTTTTTAGTTGGCACATGGAGGTAAGTCCCACAACGTGATCAAGATATAATTATTTAGTGATAAAAAATCTCATCATGTGGAGGATATATATTATGTTTAGTAAAAGAGGGAAATAGTTGGTAATGATTTAAAGTATGTTTATATTCTGTTTCTTGGTTTGGCTTTATGTGTGTATCTTTATCTGCATGCAAGTGGAATAAGGTCTATTTTGGGCTCTGCCCTGGGTTTTCCAAAATAGTATTAAACCTACTAAGTTGGGCCTCTGTTTGTGGGTTTCATTATTATTTGGGTTCGAAAGAAAAGACGTTTTTGCCACTGACCCAATTTTGGCCCGTAAAGTTTGTCCCCTACTCTCTAAGTCAAGAAGTCCTTGACTTGGAGAGTAATTTATGCATGTCGTATGAAACATGATTTGTAAGAGTACCTATCAAGAATGCAGAATTCTAGATACTTTCATTTTTATCGTATGGGGTTTAATGTCTTCTACTCGTGAGGATAGAAGAGCTGCAGTGTCTTTTCAAGTTGTCTGGTCGAAATGTAGTCACTGTCATGAACTTGACTCGACATGAGACATGTGGGATGTCCCCAGTCAACTGAACCTGCTGAAGGTTCAATGCTTATTTTACACGACACTGTGTCGTATGGACTGTAGGAAGTCCATGCCTTCAACTTGATTTGACATGAGTCTATGAGGGATGTCCCCGGTCGATTGAACCAGATGAAGGTCAAGACAATCTCCATACTACTGGTCAAGGACCAGGGGAGTCTTCAAATTTTTCTAGACCAGATAAAGGTCATATGATGACTCTACATGAGCCATGGGGGATGTCCCCAGTCCACTGAACCAGATGAAGGTTCAGGTCTTCCATTTGACTCTACATAAGCCATGGGGAATGTTCCCAGTCGACTGAACCAGATGAAGGTCAGTACCAGGGGAGTCTTCAAATTTTTCTAGACTAGATAAAGATCATATGTTGACTCTACATGAGCCATGGGGGATGTCCCCAGTCCACTAAACCAGATGAAGGTTCAGGTCTTCTATTTGACTCTACATGAGCCATGGGGGATGTCCCAGTCCACTGAACCAGATGAAGGTTCAGGTCTTCCATTTGACTCTACATGAGCCATGGGGAATGTTCCCAATCGACTGAACTAGATGAAGGTCAGGACAATCTCCATACTACTAGTTCTGATGAAGGTCCATGAGACTAATGTCGAATGGAGATGTCGTATGGACTTGATGAATGTCTATCAAGGTTATTACTCATTTTCTTGATGAGGATTTATGAGACTACGGTCGAATGGAGAAGCGAATGGAACTGTCGAAGGTCCATGAAGATATGGTCGAATGAACCTGATGAAGGTCCATGTGAATCTTCATTCTACCTGACATGATGAAGGTCATGAGAATACGGTCGAATGAACTTGTCGTATGGACATTATGAAATTTCAAGGAAGACATCATTCCTCATCCTACCAGACCCGAGAAAGGCCAATGCTTTTTAGAACTTGTCTATAATGATAGGTAAATGAAAGACTTTGTCGAGTGTTTGGACGAATGGATTTGATGGAGGTCCATGAGGCTACGATGAAACGAAGATGATGGAGGTCCAAAATAATTTTCACTCTACTTGTCCCTGAGACTATTGTCGAAGGAACCTGACAATGGTCCATGATACACGGTCGTATGAACCTAACGAATGTCTGAGAGAATCTTCACTCTACTAGACCTGATGAAGGTCCATGAAGCAATGGTCAAATGAACTTGATGCAAGTCCAAGTGAATCTTCATTCTACCTGACCATGAGACTATTATCGAATGGACCTGACAAAGGTCCATGAGACACGGTCGTATAAACCTAATGAATGTCTGAGAATCTTCACTCTACCAAACTTTATAAAGATTGGTTGACTGAACCTGATAGAGGTTCAAGATAATTTCATACTACATGTACATGAGACTACTGTCAAATGAACTTGAAGAAGGTCCAAGAAAATTTTCATTCTACCTGATCTGATGAAGGTCAGGAGACTACGGTCGAATGAACATGATGAAGGTTTATGGGGCTCTTCCAATGCTTTCTAGAGTTTATGGAAATCCATCCATGTAGTCTAGAGTGGATGATAATCTCCATACGTAGTGTGGAGATGATTATCCTTATATGTAGTATGGAAGAGATGGATGCCTATCAAGGTCATTACTAATTATACAAGACCTGAAGAATGTCAACGATACTACAATAGAATGAACTTTGATGAAAGTCACACAGAATTTCCATACTACCTAACTTGATAAAGGTTGGTCGATTGGACCTAAAGGAGATCGAAGAGAGCTCTTCATTGTACTAAGCATGATAAAAGATTCCCTATGTAGTATGGAGTTGGCAATATTAAATCAACGTAGCATGGAGATGATGACTAACCTTTAACTTAGTCTGGAGGAGTTGATAATCATTCCAAGTAGTGTAGGAGAGATGGGAATTTTCCATGTAGCCTGAAGTTGATAGCTGCTTCTTAAATTTTTATTCTTCAATTATGCGCATAGAGAGCTATTGTTTTTCCAATGTCGTATGGCTTTTATAATAAACATAGTGAAACCCTTAATGCACTTTTGGGCCCCACGCAAGCTTCTTTTATTGACTGGTCAACGGAGAGTCTTCCTCTCTCACGGTCACGCCACCTGTTTTTTTTTTTTAGTAGTGTTAGTATAGGGAAATGTGGCGTGTGGCAGCATCTTCGTGGGCCATCTGTGAGTGGGTAGCCTTTGTTTTCTTGTGAGTGACTTGCTTGAAAGTAGCGTACCAAGCGATGTGGGACAATATTTTTGCATGAAAGGTTTGGGCTTTTTGTGCTTGGTAGGCTCATTCATTCCAAAGCAACCGATGTGGGAGTTGCATGAAAGTGGATATGGGTTCAGGCGTGCTAAGTTGTATGGTGAGTACGCTGACTTTGTGGGGCTTCGACCCCATACTTCAATGGATTTTCTTATGGTTTATTTGGGTTAGATGTTAACAAAGTCCAAATTTTCACAATGTTTCCTTTGAGCCTGTCGCTTGGCATACCGTCGTATGCGGCATTGAATGGCCTTGTCATGCTTCTAAGTGATGTGGGCTTTGTAGACTCTTCTTTCTCTTGGAGTGATTCACGAGATTGACTTGACATGCAACTTTTACAAGCTGTATCTTATGGGGCAGTTAGTTATCCTTTGCATGTAATTTTTTCGAGTGGCGCACTCCTTTGCATATGTTTTTTGTCGAGTGGGGCTCGTCATTCGGCAAGTTATTTAGGCTACATTTGTGTGGGGCTGTTTGATGAGTTGTCAAATTTGGCTTAGGATGCTCAGTGGTTGTTATAGTTTGATCTCTATGGAGTCAGCACATTGTCTCTCGGCTCTATTATCATAGGCAGTCAGTTTGCTTTATATGCTCGCTTGCTTAGTCTTGCTGTGTGCAGGAAGCCTGACTTTGTCTTTTGCTCTCTCAACCGATCAAATACTTATGGAATCTATGAATTTCGTTGGGGGTATCTTGTTGATGTGGTTGTGCTGGAAGTTTGGTTTTTTTTTTCAGGGGCTCAAAGGTTTTTCGAATCATTCTTTTTCCCCAATCGATGTGGGCTTCGTTTTGTTGCTTGCTTTTTGCAGCCTCCTACTCTAATCGATGTGGGATTTGATTGGGATTTGACTTTATGTTTTGTAAACTGTTTCTTCAAGGGTGGGCTACAGCTTGCGTTAGTAGTAGAATATTGGCCTTTTGGATCAAAACTTGTTGCAGTATCTCTTTCAATTTTTGGGCTGTAGATTGGGCTTCTGTTTTTGAAAGGATTGGGCTGGTTTTTAATTGTGATGCGTTGTCATTTGTTGTGGTTTCATTTAGTTCGGGCGCTGTTCTGGGTTGGCTCATACGGGCTAAAGTGTAGAGTGGGCTGTGGGTTTGGTTCATATTTAGATGGACTGGAACTACT
>SKCR01030366.1:0-31655 GCA_019454045.1 Zanthoxylum bungeanum | reverse complement strand
ATTTGGAATTAGCAAACCCGAGCCAGAGAGTGATTGCGAGCGCATTCGCATTTCGAATTCGAGCGCGGCACGCGAATTACATCAAGCGTCAAATCGTTTGTCACATCATACGTCAAATCAATTGTCACTTTGAGTGATGTGACTTGACAACATGTCACTTTATTAAAGTGATGTGATGTGACTTAAAGTTAAAAGTAAAAGTGATGGAATATGAAAAGGTTTGGAATATATATATGTTTTATTATTTTTGGAAAATAAATGAATAATATATATTACTTTTCCTTTTCCCTTTTACATAATTCGGTCCTCTCTCTCTCCAACATGCAAGACACGGTCTTCCTCTTTTCCCTCTCTTTTTCCTCTCATCTCCTTCACGGCTTCACTACCGATTTTGCTTAAAAATTGTTTCTGGTTTTACCGATTTTTGAGAAGCAAAATTGAAGAAGACTTAGTGCTAGCACACCATGAGTGATACATAGGTGATAGGGAAGTGTCTTCATGAGCTTGGATTTAATTTTTGGAGCTTGAAGCTTTGAGCTTCCATGGAGTCCTTCAATGGCCGAATGAACAAGAAGCAAAACAGCCCCTACCGTGCACTCCACTGCAGTTCCAGAAGCCATTGCCGAGCTTGGAGGGAGGCAAAAACGCATGTTCTTCATTTCATCAAAACCGTTCAATGTGAGTTATGTTTCCGCCTTACTCCTTTGATGTGTTCATACTCGTTTTTATGCATGATTTGTTGATCTTGGGACTTGATTGAACTCCTACATAGCATACCCAAATGTTCAGGAATGAGAAACCTGCTTTCTTTCCTGTTCATATCTAATATGAAATCTGTCAAACAGATTTTTATGGAACCTTATTCAAAATAAGTTCTGCACTGTTTAATGCTTATCCGTTGAAGGAAATGGTAGCTCAGAGTGACTCATGATTAACCTTATCATGTCCAAAAAAATTCGGTTACTATGTTCGGACACATCGTCAAAATGACGTGTTCCGGGAGGAGTCCTCATTGAAAAAATATTATACTCTTTCAAGTATTTAAGAAACTTATTGCTTAAGCATTTTCATCATGGTCTAACCGTGATGGTTTAATACTTTAGCCGATCTGTATGTCTATTTCGTGTCGAAACTATAAAAGTTTCTGATTAGGGTTTCAAAAGAAACACATAACCATAACGCGATGCCATATCCATAAAGGTCACAAAGTATTCATATCCACATCTGGCCTAGCTAGACATGGGCCCACTTGCTTCACTATGAACTAGGGCTAACAGATTGGTGGCATTTACACTCTTACCAAGTAAATGTGTTTTAGGCATTTTGCCCAATAAACTAGATTCGTAGACTTTATTTGAATAGAATCAAATCAGTCCTAGTACCCACTCTTCAAAATTGTGGATATAGGAGTCTTGTTTGATTGTGTCCTAGACAACAATGCCACAATATGTTTCTTCTGATCAAATCCATTTGAGCTATTTGTTTGTCATATATTATGTTTGAGATTTTATTTATATTCAAAATATAAATTCGGTTATTCACATCTAATGTGTTTATCTCAATTTAATCTTTATATAATGAAACACTTTAGTGTTCTAGAATATAAAGGTATATCCGTAATTTTATATAATGAAACACTTTAGTGTTCTAGAATATAAAGGTATATCCGTAACGGATAAATACTGATATAGAGATAATGTTTCTAGTCAAACTAGTTACATTATAACAGTTTCCTAATTTAAGTACGTACCCGAGGGTAGTTCCTAAACTTAGGTATCTACGATTAAAACAGTGACAATTGTCCCGTTTCCGATTCGCAGATTAATCTCATTGAAGTCAGTATCCTGCTTTTAGCAGATTCTGAACATCAATATATATTTATGTATCACACTAAGTATTTAAAATCCAATTTTAATACTAGTAGTGAACATATTTATGACAAAGATATTTGAAGTTAGAGCCTAGCTCATATTCAATTCCTTCATTTCTGCTATGTCCAAACGGCAGTCACGCTTTCGCGATCCCGTTTGCCACAATATTAGGCAGACATTTTGGGATTTGTCCTTTATCTTCCCAGAAGATTATATTGATTTTGCATTTGCCCTTTTCCACACCCCATAGCCTTGGTCTTCCGGAATGTCGAAGTAATATGCGCTTTGCGCTTCTTGCCATATTGCAAAGTTTGGCTTTATCTCCTTGAGAATAGCCATTAACCCTCCAAGAGTTTGCTATTGCAAATAATACTTCTAAAATCTAAAATATATTTATGAAGATCCATCAATTTCAATATCATACTTTAAGGATCTAACCCTTAGTTCTGACAAAGAAATTAAGGAATCTACTGCGGCAAGTATAATGGATTAAACACTTAAGTTATCATTAGATAAATCTTCCAAAGATTATGCTATACTATTTGCTTAACTCCGGGCTTAGGCTTAATATGTTATTTTATCAAATAAAGTAACTTCTTAGTTTTCAGGACCATCCTGAAATTATTATTCCCAATTTGAAAATTAAAGCATTTAAATACATTTTCCCTAGGATTATGTTTTAACTGTCAATCTTTTAATTTTATCTTGATTCTAATAGTCCAACTATTTAATCAACGATTTAGGCACTATTTATTATAATGATTATTATAGTCCAACTATATATTCAATTATAATTTAAATTGTTTGAATACAGTCCAACTGTTTTATAAAACAACAATTTAAATATTAGTCCAACTAACATTTAATTTATTTGACGAATGATATTTTTTTGAGCGCGTATGGAAAGTAATTAAACGAATATTGCAAATTCAATCTTGCCTCCCACTATTTTTTCGGCGAGCCTCTAACCCTCTGTCGAGTACTCGGGAAACCGTGTTTCCTAGCGGGCTAGGATCCCGTTAAATATCACACAATCTTGACTTTGGCCAACAAATTGTATGATAATTAACTAGGTAGATCTCTAAGATCAATTGGATCCAATCCAATTCCTAGATCCAGTAGGGGGACATCCATGTCCGAAACATATATCTTATATATGCCAATATATCCAATATATTGCCTAACCTTTTTTCCTCTGAATCAACTAAGCCTTGGCTTTGGCACAACAAACTTAATGATCCCAGTCAAGCGTGACCCATTGACCATGGAAAGCTTCGTAATCAATGTCGATGGACAAGAAGTGGTCTTGACTTTGGCCAACAAACCACAACTTGGATAAGACACCGATATGGAACAAAGCTCTCGTGATTCAAACACATCCTCGACGGACAAAGGCCTTGACTTTGGCTAACAAGCCAATGCCAGTCTTAGATATTGAGTAAGAATCACTCAATGGAAGGAAAAACGCTTAATATTATTTGAGGGTTTTTCGCATGCAAATTGGCAACCAATTTATTATCTTTGTTAAGGTCTCATCATCATACACCCTTAAACATGCATTCTAAATACATAATAAAGCGCGTATAATAAAATAATAATGATATGCGGATGGATACTTAACACATTGATCCTAGATCAAATCTCTCCATTTCCTCTCTCCCGCTAGCACATGTATTACTTCTACCCGTTACACTACACTTCTAAAGAAAGCTCATTTACATTAAGGGGAATATGTGAGAAGAGAATACAAAGAATAAGGAGGTAATAAGGCTGGACACGCAGGTCCAATTAATAAATTCCAAATTTATTACAAAAATTTCTAAAATTGCCCCACCCATCTAATATCCATCCGATATACATTATTCATGCATCGCAACCATGTCACACAAGCATGTTATCAATCAATCTAATCAAATTAATGAATCTGATAATTAGCGATCATCCAATGTTCAAACAACGATTTGATTTTGCTCGAGTTAAACTCGTTTTGCGAATAAGTACTCAAAGTACGAATTCTTAAATTAAATTAAATTACATAATTAAATCCAATTCAATATGTATTTAATACTAATACAATTACTTAATTCCAAATTAAATACTAAACTTTATTAATAAACCTTTACGACTTAAATTCCAAATTAATCGTTACGGGTCTCAAAGCCCGATTAACGTCCAACGTCAATTTAATTAAAGTCCAATGGGCTTTTAATTAATTTCTTAAGGCGTGGACTTTTGGTCAACTCGGGTCAAACAAAATAACCAAAGTCCAATCCGGGAGTTACCCCATAATCCTAGAAATCAATTTAGGCCCATTAGGCCCAATTAAACTTTAAAGTTCCATTAGTTGCCTTTGGTCTTTATGGAGGCGGTTTTGGGCCCAATTGGATCCAACCAATTTAGCCTAAACCTAACTTGGTACAACCAAGCCCAATAAGCCCAATAACAACACAACAAGCCCAAATCCAATTTTAAGGCCCAACATAATTAAATTACAAAAATTCCAAATTCCCAATTTAATTATACAAAGTGTATAACACAATTAATTACCCAATTAACATTTCCAAAACACCAATTAGCCTAATTAATCATGCTCAATTACATCAATTAGTGTCCAACACATTTTGATCAAAAATCAAACCTAATTACATGCTATATCATTCTCGGCAATTTGGGCAATTTGTGTCTGATTCGGTTTCAATCCAATTAAATCCACAATCGACATTAAATCAACATTCCCGAATGATTCCAACTCATCCAATGAATCAAAATCAAAAAAAAATTCCAAGACAAATAGGGCACTCAACCATTCGGCCAACACAAGAAATTTGGGGAAAAATGTTCCAAACAATTTTTCAACAAATTGATCCAATCAATTTTCAATTAAAACATATTTAAGCATACTAATTCATCCAATTTTATTAAAACATGCTCAAATATAATTTACCCAATTTTAAGCCCTAATCAATTTCATGCTTTTCAACCTGGCTCTGATACTATTGTTAGAGATCTTTAAGTCCCGAGGATCGATTATAAAGCAAGAAATAAACATGCGAATACATGACGGAGTTGCAGAATAATCACATCGATCGGTTGAGCGATACGGGAGGCAACACAAATTATGTTTTTTGCCTCTGCCTTGCTCGGCAGTGAGCTGTGTAGCAGTCCACCATTTTCGGTTTTTTATGTCATCTTCCAAGCTCCAAGCTTCGTCAAACGATTCCCGGCTCATTGGTGGACTTCCCTATCACCTTCGCATGTCTCTCGGAGTGCTAGCTCTTGTGATTTTTGCCATAAAAATCATCACACTTGCTTCCCATCTTCTCGGTATTTCCCAGAAAAACCAGTGAAGAAATCGCCCAAATGGGCGTGAGACAGATGAGCAATTTTGGCTCCAATTGCGTGAGAAGAAAGAGAGAGTGGAATGATGTTGGTTTTGTGTATTTGTGTATCTAATACACATAATACTATTTCAAAAAATCAATAAATGATTTACTAAAATTTGGTTTTAAAAGTCAAACAATTAAAAGCCATACCAACCTCCATCAACTCACATCACTCATAAATAGTGACTTGCGTCAATCACTCAAACTGAAAGACATCCATCACTTGATTGACGAATGATGTGACGCTAGATGTGACTAGCGATTTGAGGCTTGATTTGACTTGCGTGCCGCACTCAAATTCGAAATGCGAATGCGCTCGCAAACAATCCCTGGCTCGGGTTCGCTAATTCCAAATTAACGAATTTTCCGTTGTGACGTAATTAAATGATTACGCCTAGCGAAATCAATATTCACGTCGCTAACGAATTAATTCTAAATTAACTCGTTCGCCAGAATTAAAATCTAATTTTAATTCCGCATCGAAATCCAATTTCGTATAATATATCAAATATATTATTTTATCGATTAATTCCAAATTAATCGTTATCTCTCTTTTATTGATATTTTATCCCAGATAAAATATCTCCGCAATTAGTCGCAGATTAATTTTCTCTCTCATCTAATTAATCCCAGATTAATTAAAAGTGCGAGTCATACGTCATCAGTGAATCTTCGGGAAGCGACCCATGAGATCCCCGGATATGTTGGTAGTAAATAAGGTCGTCGGACTATCCGAACACGTAAGTACCTAGTACTACGTTTATACCGATTTACAAGACAAGGTTGGCTTCTAGCAAAGCGCCATGCCTACCCAATTATCCAGAAATATCCTTACAGGAATAAAGATCTATATCAGGCGTAGTATACGTAGTATTGCGTATTTCGATCCAGTATCGGATGATCACATGTAAGGCCTGGGGCTGGTATAGTGTCTGCCCCGTACGAAGCATATATCGGGTGACGAGTAACTAGTCTCTTTATTATCGGATAATCATGACCAAGTCATATTATCCCGACGGTTGCAACCTTTTTAGAGAACCAGTTCTGTATCCCTACACGATCATCATCTCCATATGACTGGAGTGACACTTACGTCTCGACATCACACCCAACACACTACGATTCTCGATATATCCAGAAGAGGCGTACACAGAAACCAGTTAAAGCCCTAGACGACCAAAACCAAAGTATATTGATTGTCGCAAGTATTAGCGGTGCAAGTCTCAGGTTAAGACCAAATACACCTACCCTGATTTCGGACTTCCATAGACACATAATCATACTACCAATGGAATTCCGAGGGGGTCTATCCAGAGCGAAGCTGTTTCCCGTACCATTGGTAAACACAACCTCCTATTACACTTGCATGAGTATCCTATACCCAAATATATGAGAACTATGCCGTTTGTGCCCTCACAATGCGTACAAGTGTAATACTAGTCTTTTACGTATTTATCGATGTCCAATCTCGATAATACCCTGACTAGGATATTTAATGATTTATCCTTCGTGGATTGATACTGTCTCATATCATTCTCAATCCAGGAACAAATCACTAGGACCTCCTATCACTTATACATCTAGGTGATCTAATCACAAATGATAAGAGAGCAATCTCCTTTGTCACATAGTTAATTTGTACAACAACACCATGATCTGTACAAATAGTGACGCTATGAGTCATAATTGTCCAACATTAATATATGGGCAGATTTGTGGTGTCTTTAGGCGTGAATAATGGTTGTTGTTGTGAGGTGTTTAGGCGTTAATATATGGGCAGATTTGTGGGTACGTGAGGGGGCAGTGAAGGAAGAGGCGTGGAGTTGAGGGTTCGAGTGAGGGTTAGGTGGATTCTGAAGGTGTTGCTTTGTGGTTAGGCGTGAATGGTTGTTGGTTGAAGGCAGATTGCGTGGAGCTAAGGCAATTTGAGAGCAAGGTGCGTGCATGGGTGTTTATGCTGAATGAAGGGTTGTGTTGCCGAGAGTTAGGTGTGAAAGCTGATGACGTTGAATGAAGGGTGCAGGGGCTGTGCGTTGAATAGAGGGTGCAGGGGCTGTGCGTTGAAGGGTCTTCAGGCATGAATCAGAGGCTGCAATGAAGGGCTGGTTCAGGGACAGTGGGCGTGAGTGAAAGTGAGAGAAGAGGAGATACTCATCTTGTATGTGTGCTATGTATCTGCTAGGGGAAAGATAGTAGGATTTTGGGTTGTTTTTATAGTCAAAATGGGTGCATTAATTGGGTAGACTAATGTTGTTGGAGGGTTATTAATTGGGTGGCTACTTTGTTGAAAAATTGGAAAGGGAGGTAGCTTCGTCAAGAGGCGTGGGGTGCTAGGCTTAAATGGTGTGGGGTTTCCTTGATTAAATGGCTTTGGCTTCTTGTGCATGGGCTGCATGTTAGGGATGTGAGGATCAATGGTTTTTGGCTTGTAATTCACGTGGGTAGGCTTTAGGTTTCTTGCTTTATTGTTGTTAAGTGGTGTATGAGGTGTCAACGTAGGGTCTCTTTGAGTGGAGGCAGGTTTACGTGAGCTTCTTGCTAAGTTTAGGCTGAGATTTGTTGGCTTGCGACGTGTCTCATGAAGGGTGTGTGGGGTACTGAACGTGGCTGTGCATGGGGTTTCAATGTGTAAGAGGCAATAACGTGAGGGCTGTGTGTTCGGTTGTGTGTGTAATAGATAGTGGGCTGTGAGGGACCGAGTGTGAGTGATGTGTCCTTGTGTTTGCCGAGTGTGAGCAAGGAATAGAGAAGAGAGAGAATATGGTTTATTTGGTGTTTTACGTATGCATGGCTAGAATTTGAAGGGGCGCATGCATGAAAAGCTAGGGAAGGAGGATAGGCGTGAGAGAGAGCGATGATAGGGTTTTGGGCAGAGGATAATTTTGAAACGGAGGTCCAACGAGCGAACCCGAAGCTAAACAAGCGAATTAAATTCAACAAGGTGTCAATTCTTGACTTTCCCTTCCGACGTATATTTCCCGCGACTTCTGCGACTTAAGAGGTAGTGCCTCCGCACGAGGCTCATCATCGGGACTTATATGCAAAAATGCAGTGCCTACAGTCGCCCCCACTTTGATGGGATCTATGCAGTGTGTGACAATGACAGTCCTATCAAAGTTCGTGCAATACATTTTTACTTACCTGGCTAGCCAGCTGTCACCTAGTTTGCCTGTTGCTCTGAACCGAATTTGATGATGTGCCATTCCTGGCATGCTAAACCCCGTATTTAGGGTGTCGCGGTAGTCCACAATAGTCCACACTAGTCCACGATAATCCACGGTAGTCCATGATACATCACGATAGTCCACGGTAGTCCACGGTAGTCCACGGTAGTCCACAACACTTCACGATAGTCCACGATAGTCCACAACATTTCACGATAGTCCACGGTAGTCCACAACATTTCACGATAGTCCACGGTAGTCCACAATACTCCATGATAGTCCACGTAATCCATATAGTCCACATAGTCCACGATAATCCACGGTAGTCCACGATACATCACGATAGTCCACGGTAGTCCACAACACTTCATGATAGTCCACAACATTTCATGATAGTCCACGGTAGTCCACAACACTTCACGATAGTCCATGTGCCGTACCTGGCAAAACTGTTCTGATGTCTCCATACCTGGAGTGCCGTACCTGGTAAAAACTGATCTGATGTGGGCCTTACCCCTAGAGTACTACACCCGGCCTAGACTGATACTGATAATGATGTGGGCCTCGCCCCCAGAATGCCATACCCGGTAAGACTGATACTGATAATGATGTGGGCCTCACCCCCAGAATGCCATACCCAGCAAGACTGATACTGATAATGATGTGGGCCTCGCCCCCATAATGCCATACCTGGCAAGACTGATACTGATGATGTGATGATTTTTTTCAATATATTGTACTGTCTCTCACGAGATAATCTTAATAGCTAGACATGTTTTCGTCCTCAACGAATGTTTCACGTCGAAACCTGAGAACCTTCAAAGTACTCGATATACTCAACTCCGATCGTCTAAATAGGTGATCTGAACTAGACTCATAGTGTGTGTGTGCTAAGGCTCTTTCGTAGCTTGTTCCTTAAATAGGCCAACTCGATGATTTCGCTTTGAAGGATCGGACCAGTGGGTCTAACCAACCTGGATGTCTTGATCACATTATGTGATTACTTCATCACACTCAACATGATATGGTCTTCTTTTTGTCTATTTTCTTTTCATTTTGAGCTTTCTTTTCTTTTTCTTTTTCTCTTTTCTTTCTTTTTTTTTTTCTGACACACCTACCCTTTAAGGTAGCATTTCTCCTCATGGTGGTCCTAATACTCGCCCATTGGTAGCTTCACGCTTATCGATTATAGGTGGTCTATTTTTTTTTTTCGTTTTTGAGACTTCTTCTTTATTTCCAACCATATCATATATCGTAGCGTAAGTAAACCAGTGTGGACATCCAAATAAGCGGTCATTCGCTGATCCAATATCTCCTCAACTAATCATCTTGCCAACCACCCAGGCTTCTACTGCTGAGATCCCGTAATCAAGTGCTCGTGAGTCTAGCTGAGATCAATCCATTCAGAATACTGGACGAGAGCACGTCTCGCACTTATCGTGGTCGATTTCTCCCTACAGCAAACAATGTGGGCCTCATTCCACATAATTCTTCCTCTTGACTGCTGGTGAGATAGGCTTCGCCCCCTGAATCTGATATTGATATAGGCCTCAACCCTGAGACTCATCCCCGCAAACTGATACTAATGTTGATGTGGGCCTCAACCCCGGGATGCATCCCCAAAATGCTGATGAAGTGGGCCTCAACCCTAAATCTGACACTGATGCTGATGTGGGCCTCAACCCTAGGATTACTACCCGAATCCGATATTATGCTTTTGCTATGTCTGATTGGCTTGTCTTCGCCGCTTTCTCTCTTTCTTCTTCAAAACCTGTGAACGCAAAACAAAACAAACACAAAAGAGTGCAAAATGTGTTACGTGTATGCATGCATGCATGAATGTTCCCATCCCGTCGGGTTAGGTCTTCTGCCAATTCTCTTGGTGACTGCTCGGTCTTAGGCAAAATATAGCTTCAATCTGTCAACATTGATCAGCTCGGTGAACACGTTCCCTTCCAAATCTGACAGTTTCACTGCCCCAATTTCCCAGTTTTAAATGGCGATCTTATCTTTTCTGCTTGCTTCTTCTGAGGATTCCCCATGTTCTAAGCATCATCGAGTTTATAATATCAAGGTTGAATGCTTTTGTCAAATATAATCATGTTGCATATTCAGGCGAGTAAGGGAAATGAACGTCTTTATTATCATTAAGAAAAAGGTTCGAACAAATAGGAAAAATCAATGTCTATATTAAAAATGCAGGATCAAATAAACTAGGAGGAACAACTTCATCATTCGCAGCACTGCCTTCTTCCTCGGCCTATGGTTCTTCATCGTTGTCATCCCTTATCTGTTGGTTTCTATTAAGGTCCCAAGGATGAAATCAAGCATGAAACAAGTATGAATACACAAAGGAGAATGGCGGAATCATACTCACATCGAACGGATTGGATGCTACGAAGAAAATTCTCTTTAAACCTCCTGGGAAGCTCTCGGTTTTCCTCACTGGTTTGGGCTCCATTTTCGGCTTTGTCCTCCAAGAAATCTTCAAGCTCCAAGCTTACAAAATGGATTCCAAGCTCACGAAATGACTTCCCTATCACCTTAGGATAACTCTATGTGTGCTAGCACCTTGATTTTGCCACAAAATCATTTGCTTCTCCTCCATTTCCTCGGCAGTGAACCAGAAAATGAATGAAAACAGCAGCCCCTTGGGCGTTTTTGGAGAGAAGAAAGAGAAGAGGGAGAGTGGTTTTTGGCTTCCAAAACCGTATGCCAAGAGAAGGAAAATGAAAAAGTGTAATAGGTTTTATAATTTCCAAAATTAATTAACCATTTACCATTTTTCAATTTGCAAAAAGTCAAAGGTACAAGCCTTTTAACTTTCCAACCACTCCCATCACTCACATCACTCAATCAAGTGACAACTTGTCACATCACTCAAAGTGACATTTGATTTGACGCTTGATGTGACTAATGATTTGACACTTGATTTGACTTGCATGCCGCACTCGAATTCGAAATGCAAATGCGTTCGCAAACAATCTCGAGCTCGGGTTTGCTAATTCCAAATTAACGAATTTTCCATTGCGACGCAATTAAATGATTATATCTAGTGAAATCACTATACACGTCGCTAATGAATTAATTCTAAATTAACTCGTTCGCCCGAATTAAAATCTAATTTTAATTCCGCGTCGAAATCCTATTTCGTTTAATATATCGATTATATTAATTTATCGATTAATTCCAAATTAATCGTTATCTCTCTTTAATGATATTTTATCCCAGATAAAATATCTCCGCAATTAATGCCAGATTAATTTTCTCTCTTCTAATTAATCCCAGATTAATTTAGAGTGGGAGTCATACGTCATCGGTGAATCTTCGGGAAGCGACCCATGAGATCCCCAGATATGTTGGCAGTAAATTCGGTCGTCGGACTATCCAAACACGTAAGTACCTCGTACTACGTTTATACCGATTTACAAGACAAGGTTGGCCTCTAGCAATATCCTTACAGAAATAAAGGATCTATATCAGGCGTAGTATACGTAGTATTGTGTAATTCTGTCCAGTATCAGATGATCATGTGCTAGGCCTGGGGCTGGAAATGTGTCTCCCCCGTACGAAGCACATGTCGGATGTCTGGTAACTAGTCTCTATAATCAGATAAACCTGACCTTGTCATTTTATCCCGATAGCTGCAGCATTTAAGAGAACCAGTCCCGTATCCTACGTGACCATCATCTCCACTATGACTGGAGTGATACTTCCGTCTTGACATCACACCCAACACACTACAATTCTCAATATACCCAGCATTGGCGTACACAGAACCTGTTAAAACCCTGGATGACCGCAACCAAAGTATATTGATTATCGCAAGTATTAGCGGTGCAAGTCTCAGGTTAAGACCAAATACACCTACCCTGATTTCGGACTTCCATAGACACATAGTCATACTACCAATGGAATTCCGAGGGGGTCTATCCAGAGCAAAGCTGTTTCCAGTACCATCGGTAAAACACAACCTCCTACTACACTTGCATGAGTATCCTATACCCAAATATATGAGAACTATGCCGTTGTGCCCTCACAACGCGCACAAGTGCAATACTAGTCTTTTACGTATTTATCGATGTCCAATATCGATAATACTCTGACTAGGGATATTTAATGATTTATCCTTCGTGGACTAATACTGTCTCATATCATTCTCCGTCCAGGAACAAATCATAGGGACCCCTCCTATCATTATACATCTAGGTGATCTAATCACAAATGATAAGAGTGCAATCTCCTTTGTCACATAGTTAATTTGTAAAACAACACCATGATCTGTACAAATAGTGACGCTATGGGTCATAATTGTCCAACAATCTCCCACTTGGCCTATAGCCAGTCACTCGAGTGTCTTACACCCGAACTATGTACGGTTGGCTCAAATTACTGAGAAAAGCTTTCGTCAGCGGATTTGCATGATTATCGTCTGATGCGATTTATACGACCATCACATCGCCACGATGTATGATCCGAACGAATCAGATGAATATCGAAGTATGTATCTGGATCGTTGATGAGACCATTAATTCTTTAGCCTGTGCTGACGCCTAGCTCAGCTGCTAATAGAACTATATCTAATCTAATTAGATTTTGTATCGACCCAGAAGGCTTCTATTGCCGCCTCAACTGCAGCAATAACCCGCATTTGTTGTTTATTTGGTAACAGTATCTTGCTTGGAAAATTTCCAGCTCACTGTTCCGTTATTCAAACTGTATAGTACCGTTTGCGACTTATAGTCGTTTAATCGGTTTAGGAAACTTGCAATAGTGATCCCAGTCACTTCAAGTTCTCATTCTCCATAGACTAAGACTGCATCCTTAGTTCTCTAAGATACTAACGGATGTTCTTAATATCAATCCAGTGACTATCACTAGGATTGGCCTGTTTGTGAATCCATATGCTCAAGCATATGAGACACCAGGTCGCGTACATTTTTCAATGTTTGGTTCTGGGAGAGTTTTCTCGAAAGCCAAGCTTTCACCGATAGTAATTATGGGAATATCATTTCCAACAAATGACATATTATCATTATTTTATATAGGACATTTATTGTCAGTGCCCTCCCACTAACCCTCTTATATACACAAGAATCATTTCGTTTTGAATTAAATCATACACCATTATGATTACAGCAAAACGACAATTCCAAGAACCTATGCTTGCTTCAATCCAAACATGGATCAAATAACCCACAAACCTTGTTTGCTAGTTTTGGTACGACAAAACCGACAGGATATTGTAAACATTCTCCAAAAGGTTTCCTTTTCAGGAAAGCGATTTTCCCGTTCCAGCTGCCATATTTCACATATGAAACATGCAGCTTTAACAAGCATTATCCAAATGGATTTACCGTGGCAACATGTAAAAGGTTGAATCGAAATCAACATAATGTTGATAACGATACCTTTTCGCTACAAGCCTAGCTTAGTACGTTGGTATGTTTCCATCCATGTACGTCTTCCTTGAAGACTTATATAGTACCAATAGGCACAATGCCTTGCGGTACATCAACTAGTATCCAAACTTGGTTGATATACATGGAATCCATTTCGGATTATATGGCACTTTGCCATAATAGGGAGTCGATACCTTGTATCACTTCCTATTACGTAGTCAGTTGGTATTCCTCAATAAGATAGACATCTTTATGAGGTGATATCAGAAACCTATACCCCAGGTTGTTTTCTGACTCTCTCCGACTTACGTGGTTCTTGTGTATTCGAAGATTAATGGAATAGTTACATCCTTGATGAACTATTTGTGTTCCATTAGGAATCGATGCCTAGAATGGTATTACTCCGATTTTCATCGAGTTTTACTATCCTCCCACTTACCACTGCATATCGGTATTCCTCTTAGGAAAACTGTATGGTGAGCAACAATTACATTGTTCTCATGTGAGTTGTATAAGTACTATACTTTGGTATCCCTAGGATAACCTACAATTGGCATTTATCCAATTTGGGTTTTAGTTTGGTATCATCCAAACATATGCCTAGCATTCCCAAATATACAGGAATGTGAAACTCGGTTTCTTTCCCGTTCATATCTAATATGAAATCTGTCAAATAGATTTTATGGAACCTTATTCAAAATAAGTTCTTGCACTGTTTATGTGTATCCGTTGAAGGAAATGGTAGCTCAGAGCGACTCATGATTAACCTTATCATGTCCAATAAAATTCGGTTACTCTGTTCGGACACACCGTCAAATTGACGTGTTCTGGGAGGAGTACTCATTGAAATAATACTTTACTCTTTCAAGTATAATAGAAACTTATTGCTTAAGTATTTTCCATTACGGTCTTACCGTGACGGTGTAATACTTCAGCCGATCTGTTTGTCTATTTCGTGTCGAAACTGTAAAAGTTTCCAATTTGTGTTCTTCAAAAAAAACACATAACCATAACGCGATGCGACATCCGTAAGGTCACGAAATATTCATATCCACCTCTAGCCTAGCTAGACATGGGCCCACTTGCTTCACTATGAACTAGGGCTAACAGATCGGTGGCATTTACACTTTTACCAAGTAAATAGTGTTTTAGGCACTTTGCCCAATAAACTAGATTCGTAGACTTTATTTGAATAGAATCAAATCTGTCCGAGTACCCACTCTTCAAAAGTGTGGATATACGAGTCTTGTTTAATTGTGTCCCAGACAACAATGCCACATTTAAGTTTCTTCTGATCAAATCAGTTTGAGCTATTTGTTTGTCATGTTATATATTTGAGATTTATTTATATTCAAAATATAAATTCTGTTTTTCACATCTAATGTGTTTATCTCAATATCATCTTTATAAAATAAAACACTTTAGTGTTCTAGAATATAAAGGTCAATCCGTAACGGATTAAACATTGATATAAAGATAATGTTTCTAGTCAAACTAGTTACATTATAACAGTTTCCAAATTTAGGTACACACCCGGAGGGTAGTTCCTAAACTTAGGTATCTACGGTTTCCGATTCGCAGATAAATCTCAATTGAAGTCAGTATCCTGCTCATAGCAGATTCTGAACGTCAGTACATATTTATGTATCACACTAAGTAATTAAAATCTAATTTTAATACTAGTAATGAACATAACAATGACAATCATATTTAAAGTCAGAGCCTTGCCCTGTCTTTAGTTCCTTCATGTCTGCCTTGTCCAAACGGCAGTCATGCTTCCGCGATCCCGTTTGCCATAATTTAAGTAGACATTTTCGGATATGTCCTTTATCCCGTTTGACATTTTCTTCCTAGAAGATTATAATGATTTTGCCTATGCCATTTTTCAACACTCCAGAAGCCTTTGGCCAAGCCATGGGTTTCTAGAATATCGAAGTAAGGTGCGACTAGCGCTACTTGCCTTATTGCAAATTTTGACTTTATCTCATTGAGAATAGTCATTAACTCTCCAAGAGTTTACTATTGCAATTTAGTACTTCTAAAATCTAAGTATAGATTTATGAAGATCCTTCAATTTCATCATCATACTTTAAGGATCTAATCTTTTTTTCTGATTAAGAAATTAAGGAGTCTACAGCGACAAGCTTAATGGATTAAGCACTAAAGTTATCATTACATGATCTTCCAAAGATTATGCTCTACTATTTGCTTAACTCCTGGCTTAGGCATAATATGTTATTTTATCAAATAAAGTAACTTATTATTTTTCCAGGACCATCATGAAATTATTCCCAATTTGAAAATTAAACTATTTAAATACATTTTCCCTAGGATTATGTTTTAAATGTCAATCTTTCAATTTTATCTTGATTTTAATAGTCCAACTATTTAATCAACGATTTAGGTACTATTTATTATAATGATTACAATAGTCCAACTATTTAATCAACTATAATTTAATAGATTAAAATCAATTATATTTTATACTATAATCCAATTATAAAATCAATTATAAATGAATAGTTTGAATCTAGTCCAACTATTTATTAAAACAACAATTTAAATATTAGTCCAACTAACATTTAATTTATATGACGAATGATATTGTTTTGAGCGCGTATGGCAAGTAATTAAACGAATATTGCAAATTCAATTCTTGCATCCCACTATTTTTCGGCGAGCCTCTAACCCTCTGTCGAGTACTCGGGAAACCGTGTTTCCTAGTGGGCTAGGATCCCGTTAAATATCACACAATCTTGACTTTGGCCTACAAATTGTATGATAATTAACTAGGTAGATCTCTAAGATCAATTGGATCCAATCCAATTCCTAGATCCAGTATGGGGACATCTGTTGGACAATTATGACCCATAGCGTCACTATTTGTACAGATCATGGTGTTGTTGTACAAATTAACTATGTGACAAAGGAGATTCCACTCTTATCATTTGTGATTAGATCACCTAGATGTATAAATGATGAGAGGTCCCTATGATTTGTTCGTGGACGGAGAATGATATGAGACAGTATCAGTCCACGTAAGATAAATCATTAAATATCCCTAGTCAGAGTATTATCCAGATTGGACATCGATAAATACGTTAAAGACTAGTATTACACTTGTGCGCGTTTGTGAGGGCATAACGACATCGTTCTCATATATTTGGGTATAGGATACTCATGCAAGTGTAATAGGAGGTTATGTTTTACCGATGGTACAGGAAACAGCTTCGCTCTGGATAGATCCCCTCGGAATTCCATTGGTAGTATGACTATGTGTCTATGGAAGTCCGAAATCAGGGTAGGTGTATTTGGTCTTAACTTGAGACTTGCACCGCTAATACTTGCGACAATCAATATACTTTGGTTGAGGTCGTCCAGGGCTTTAACAGGTTCTGTGTATGCCAATGCTGGGTATATTGAGAATCGTAGTGTGTTGGGTGTGATGTTAAGACAGAAGTATCACTCCAGTCATATGGAGATGATGGTCACATAGGATACGAAACTCGTTCTCTTAAATGCTCGAGCTATCGGGATATTATGACTAGGTCATGTATATCCGATTATAGAGACTAGTTGCCAGACATCCGATATGTGCTTCGTACAGGGCAGACACAATTCCAGCCCCAGGCCTAGCACGTGAACATCCGATAATGGATCGAAATATGCAATACTACGGTATACTACGCTTGATATAGATCACATATTCCTATAAGGATATTTCTGGAGAATTGGGTAGGCATGGCGCTTTGCTAGAAGCCAACCTTGTCTTGTAAATCGGTATAAACGTAGTACGAGGTACTTACGTGTTCGAATAGTTCGACGACCGTATTTACTGCCAACATATTCGGGGATCTCATGGGTCACTTCGCGAAGATTCACCGATGATGTATGACTCGCACTTTAATTAATCTGAGATTAATTAGAAGAGAGAGAAAATTAATCTGGGATTAATTGCAGAGATATTTTATCTGGGATAAAATATTAATTAAAGAGAGAGAACGATTAATTTGGAATTAATCGATAAAATAATATATTTGATATATTATACGAAATTGGATTTCGACGCGGAATTAAAATTAGATTTTATTTCGGGCGAACGAATTAATTTAGAATTAATTCGTTAGCGATGTGAATAGTAATTTCACTAGGCGTAATAGTTTAATTACGTCGCGACAAAAAATTCGTTAATTTGGAATTAGTGAACCCGAGCCCAGGATTATTTGTGAGCGCATTCGCATTTCGAATTCGAATGTGGCACGCAAGTCAAATCAAGCGTCAAATCATTAGTCGCATCAAGCGTCAAATCACATGTCACTTTGAGTGATGTGATAATTGATTAATTGATTGATGTGAGATGATGTGAGTTGATTGAAAAGCATTTATTGTTTTTGCTTTTGACTTTTTGAAATTGAAAAAGGTAAATGGTTTATTAATTTTGGAAATAAAAATAAAACCAAATACACTTTTTCATTTACTCTCTCTCTCTCCACTCACGATTTCTAGGAAACCATTTTCCCTCCTCTCTTTCCTTCTCTTCTCTCACGGCTTGGAGCCAAATTCTTGCTTCTGTTTTCTACAGTTTTTCCGAGAATAATGGAGAAGAAATGGAGTGGTTTTGTGGCAAAAATCACCAAGTGCTAGCACACACAAATGGGTTATACAAAGGTGATAGGGCAGCGAATTTGTGAGATTGGAATTCATTTTGGAGCTTGAAGCTTGGAGCTTCAATGGAGTCTTCCATGGCCGAATCTTGGAGGAGCTTGAGGAGCACCACCGAGCAGTCCACTGCCAATGAGAGCCACTGCCGAGCTTCACCATGAAGTGTTCTTCATCACGTCGCAAGATCCGGTCATTGTGAGTATGTTTCCGCCATTCTCCCTTGTGTATTCACTTGTTTCATTGATTGATTTCATGATCTTGGGACCTAATCTAGAAACCAACAATGGTATCAGAGCTTTGATCAAGCATGAAAATTTTAGGGTTAAAATTGGGTAAACTCGATTTGAGCATGAATTGGTTGAATTGTTTGATTAAGTATGCTTGAATGAGGTTGAATTGATGTTGTGCATGATCAATTTCAAGAAATTTGGTTGGATCAAATTTTCCCCAAAATGGAGGCTTGGCCGAATTAGAACCCTAAATTTTTCTTGGCATAATTTTGTTTTTTGATCATTGGATGACTTAAAACAATAGGGTAATGTTGTTTTGAAGTTCAATTGGATTGAATTTTGATTTGGAACAATTTTCCCTTTAAAAGTTGGCTTGGCCGAATTCAATGTAACATGAAATTCATTGTGATTTTTGTTTTTGATTCATTGGATGAGTTGAATTGATTTGGGAAATGATGATTGTGGATTCAATTGGATTGAAACCGAATCGGATTGGAAAAACCCTAATTGCCGAGACTTTAAGCATGTAAATTGGGTTTGATTTTGATTGAATTGTGTGGACACTATTTGATGTAGAAGTGCATGATTTAGGCTAATTGATGTTTTAGAAATGTTAATTGGGTAATTAATTATGTATTACAATTAGGTTAATTAAATTGGGAATTTGTAATTTGTAATTTAATTAATTAGGCTTTAAATTGGATTTGGGCCTTATAGGTTGTAATTGGGCTTTTGGGCTTTGTTGTACAAAGATCGGTTTAGGAAAAATTGGTTGGATCCAATTAGGCCCAAAATCGAATCCATAAAGTCCAATTATGACTTAATGGACCTTAATTATTTAATTGGGCCTAATGGGCCAAGATTGATTTCTAGGCTTATGGGGTAAACTGTTACGGAGTTTATTTGTTATTCGGTTTGACCCGAGTTGACCAAAAGTCCGCCTTAAAGAAATTAATTAAAAGACCATTGTACTTTAATTAAATAAACGTTGGACGTTAATCGGGCTTTGAGACCCGTAACGATTGAATTTGGAATTTAAGTCGTAAAGGTTCGTTAATAAAGTGTAATATTTAATTTGGAATTAAATAGTGAATTAGTATTAAATACAAATTGAATTGGATTTAATTTTGTAGTTTAATTTAATTCAAGAATTCGTACTTTGAGTACTTATTCACAAAACGAGTTTGACTCGAGCAAAATCAAATTGTTGTTTGAACATTGGATGATCACTAATTATAAGATTAATTAATTGGATTAGATTGATTGATAACATTCTTGTGTGAATACATGGTTGCGATGCATGAATAATGTATATCAGATGGATATTAGTTGGGTGGGGCAATTTTAGAAATTGTAATAAATTTGATTTATTAATTGGACCTGCGTGTCCAGCCTTATCACCTCCATACTCTTTGTATTCTCTTCTCACTTATTCCCCTCAATGTAAATGAGGTTTCTTTAGAAGTGTAGTGTAACGGGTAGAAGTAAATACTTGTGCTAGCGGGAGAGAGAAAGAGAGATTTGATCTAGGATCAATTGTAAATGTATCCATCCGCATATCATTATTATTTTCATATGCTCTTTATTATGTGTTTAGAATGCATGTTTAAGGGTGTATGATGATGAGACCTTAACAAAGATAATAAATTGGTTGCCAATTTGCACGCGAAAAACCCTCGCTCAATATTAAGCGTCTTTCCTTCCATTAAGTGATTCTCACTCAAGATCCGAGACGGCATTGGTTTGTTGGCCAAAGTCAAGGCCTTTGTCTGCCGAAGATGTGTTTGAATCACGAAGGCTTTGTTCCATATCAGTGTCTTGTCCAAGTTGTGGTTTGTTGGCCAAAGTCAAGACCACTTCTTGTCCATCGACATTGATTACGAAGCTTTCCATGGTCAATGGGTCGCGCTTAACTGGGATCACTAAGTTTGTTGTGCCAAAGCCAAGGCTCAGTTGATTCAGAGGAAAAAGGTTAGGTAATACATTGGATGTATTGGCATATATAAGATATATGTTTCGGACTTGGATGTCCCCCGACCGGATCTAGGAATTGGATTGGATCCAATCGATCTTAGAGATCTACCTAGTTAATTATCATACAATTTGTTGGCCAAAGTCAAGATTGTGTGATATTTAACAGGATCCTAGCCCACTAGGAAATATGGTTTCCCGAGTACTCGACAGAGGGTTAGAGGCTCGCCGAAAAATAGTGGGAGGCAAGAATTGAATTTGCAATATTCGTTTAATTACTTGCCATACGCGCTCATTCAAATTATTTCGTCGTTAAATTAAATGTTAGTTGGACTAATATTTAAATTGTTGTTTTAATTAACAGTTGGACTGTATTATAGTTGATTATATAATTTGATTATAGTAATCAATATATTTGAATTAATTAATTTCAATTTACAGTTGATTTTATAATTGGATTATAGTAATCAATGTAATTGAGGTTAATTAATTTAAATTATATTTGATTGTATAGTTGGACTATAATAATCAATATAATATATAGTACCACAAATCGTTGATTAAATAGTTGGACTATTAGAATCAAGATAAAAATGAAAGATTAGTGTTTAAAACATAATCCTGGATGAAAATGTATTTAAATGACTATAATTTTTCAAATTGGGAATTATTTCAGGATGGTCCTGGAAAAATAATAAGTTAGTTTATTTGATAAAATAACGTATTATGCCTAAAGCCCGAAGTTAAGCAGATAGTAGAGCATGATCTTTGGAAGATCACGTAATGATAACTTAAGTGCTTGATCCATTATACTTACTGCAGTAGACTCCTTAATTTCTGAATCAGAACTAAGGATTAGATCCTTAAAGTATGATAATGAAATTGAAGGATTTTCATGAATCTATTTTAGATATTTGAAATACTAAAATTGCAATAAATAATTCTTGGAGAATTAATGACTAATCTCGAGGACATAAAGTCAATGTTTGCAATAAGGCAAGTAGCGTAAGGCGCACCTTACTTCGATATTCCAGAATGCCAAGGCTTGGCCAAAGGCTTCTGGAGTGTGAAAAAGGGCAAAGGCAAAATCATTATAATCTTCTAGGAAGATAAAAGGACATATCCCAAGAAGGAATTGAAGACGAGCAAGGCTCTGACTTCAAATATTTTTTTCATAAATATGTTCACAACTAGTATTAAAATTGGATTTTAAATACTTAGTGTGATACATAAATATATGTATTGATGTTCAGAATCTGCTATGAGCAGGATAATGACATCAATTGAGATTTATCTGCGAATTGGAAACAGGACGAAAGTCGCTGTTTAAAAACCGTAGATACCTAAATTTAGGAACTACCTTTGGGTTAGTACTAAATCAAGTAACGGTTATAATGTAACTAGTTTGACTAGAAACATTATCTCTATATCAGTGTATAATCCGTTGCGGATATACCTTTATATTCTAGAACACTAAAGTGTTTTATTATATAAAGATGATATTGAGATAAACACATTAGATGTGAATAACAACATTTATATTTTGAATATAAATAATATCTCAAATATATAACTGTTGGTTTCTAATTAGTCCCAAGGAAAGATTAAGCTTATGAAATACAACAAAATGAATATATATAATAAACTTGAAGCATTGGCGGAATCATACTTACAAAGCTTTTGTGATGAAAAGATGAACAAAGGTTGAAGCTCCAAGATCCTTGAAGTTTCGGCCAAGAGGAGAAAAGAGTTGAAAGCTCCAAGCTTTGTGAATTCCAAGCTCCAAGGTGGTTTCCCTATCACCTCCTTTGATTCCTTGCTTGTGCTAGCAAAAATGGAGAATGAGAAAACAATTTTCTGCCTTGTTGGTGCAGCTCACGGCGTGAGCAAGAGAGGAAGAGAGGAGAGTGTTTCACTTTTGATTTTTCATTCCTTTGCATGCCAAAAACGTGTATGACCAAGAAAATGAAAAGTGAAGTGATATCTAATACCAAAGAATTTTTAATGCAAAAAATCCTTCCAAAACCGTGCATGGCTTTCCCTCCAAAATGAATCCATCATTTGCTATCATTACCATACTTTGAGATTAGAGACAATGCATCATCCCTCAAAGGTGACTAGATACATTCACTATCTATTCGTATTAAGTAATGAGATATCGCGATGTGATTTGCGGATATCACTCGATTCAAAATACGAATGTGTCCGCAAGCACTTTCGGGCTCGGTTTCGTTAATTCCAAATTAACGAATTTCTGTCGCGACGTGAATTAAATAATTACGCCTTGCGAAATTACTATTCAGTTCGCTAATGAATTAATTCTAAATTAATTCGTTTGCCCGAATTAAAATCCGATTTTAATTCCGCGTCGAAATCTAATTTCGTTTAATAATATATCGAATATATTATTTTATCGATTAATTCCAGATTAATCGATCTCTCTCTCTCTCCTAATAAGGCATTTTATCCAAGATAAAGTTTCTCCGTTATTAATCCAAGATTAATAAAGTTCGAATCAAACATCATAGGTGAATCTTCAGGAAGCGACCCAAGAGATCTCCGGATATGTTGGCAGTAAATACGGTCGTTGGATAATCCAAACACGTACGTACCTCGTACTACGTTTTTACCGATTTACAAGACAAGGTTGGCTTCTAGCAAAGCGCCATGCCTACCCAATTCTCCAGAAATATTCTTACTGGAATATTAGATCTATATCAAGCGTAGTATACCGTAGTATTGCGTACATCAATCCAGTATCGGACGATCACATGTTAGGCCTGGGGCTGGAAATGTGTCTGCCCCGTACGAAACATATATCGGACATCAAGCAACTAGTCTCTTTAAATCGGGCAATACTGACCTAGTCATATTGTCCCGAAGGTTGCAACCTTTTATAGAGCACTAGTTCTGTATCCTGCGCGATCATCAACTCCATATGTCTGAAGTGACACTTCCATCTTGACATCACACCCAGTGCACTACGATTCCTGATAAACCCAGAAGAGGTGAACACAGAACCAGTTAAGGTCCCCCAACCACCAAAACCAAAGTTTACCTTTTGTCGCAAGTACTAGCGATGCAAGTCTCAGGTTAAGACCATATACACCTACCCTGATGCGGCCTCCCATAGACACGCAGACATACTACCAATGGGATTCCGCGGGGTCTATCTAGAGCGAAGCTATTTTCCGTACCATCGGTAAAACACAACCTCCTATCGCACTTGCATAAGTATCCTATACTTAAATATATGAGAACTATGCCGTTGTGCCCTCACAACATGCACAAGTGCAATACTAGTCTATTCCGCATTATCGATGTCTGATCTCGATAATACTCCGACTAGGGATATTTAATGATTTAAACCTTTATGTATTGATACTGTCTCATATCATCTCAATACGGAATTAATCATATGGACTTTCGCCATTTATATATCAAAGTAAATAAATTACAAAATGGCAAAAGGCAATTTCATTATCACATAGTTAATTTTGTACAATAATACAATATCATTTACAAAACAGTGATGCTATGGGTCATAATGTCTAACAATCTCCCACTTGGCCTATAGCCAGTCACTCAAGCATCTAATACCTGAACTATGTATATGTCGTTCAAACACTTGCGGATAAACAGCTTTCGTCAGCGGATCTGCAATGTTGTTATCTGATGCGACCTTCTCGACTTTTACATCGCCACGATGTATAATCTCCCGAATCAGATGGTAACGCCGAAGAACATGCTTGGATCGTTGATGAGACCTTGGTTCCTTAGCTTGTGCTATAGCCCCGTTATTGTCACAATACAATGGAACGGGCTCAGCTGCTAACGGAACTACTCCTAATCCAATTAGGAACTTTCGGATCCAAACTGCCTCCTTTGCTGCTTCCGACGCAGCAATATACTCCGCTTCTGTCGTTGAATCAGCAACAGTATCTTGCTTGGAAGATTTCCAGCTCACTGCTCCGTTATTCAAACAAAAAATGTACCCGGATTGCGACTTGAAGTCGTCCTTGTCGGTTTGGAAACTTGCATCGGCATACCCAGATACCACAAGTTCTCCTTCTCCGTAAATTAAGAAAGCATCCTTAGTTCGTCTAAGATACTTAAGGATATTCTTAACTGCCATCCAGTGACCTTCACCTGGATCGGCCTGATAGCGACTGCACATGCTCAAAGCATATGACACATCAGGTCGTGTACATATCATGGCATACATGATCGATCCGACTGCCGAGGCGAACGGTATCCGACTCATGTTATCTCTCTCTTCTTGAGTCTTAGGACACATGTCCTTAGACAGAGAGGTACAACGTAACATTGGCATCAATCCCTTCTTGGATTGATCCATGCTGAATCGCTTCAACACTTTGTCAATATATGTACTCTGGGAGAGTCCAAGCAGCTTTCTAGATCTGTCCCGGTAGATCTTTATTCCCAGAATAAATGCTGCTTCTCCCAGATCTTTCATGGAGAATTTTAATGAAAGCCAAGCTTTCACCGACGTTAGCATGGGAATGTCATTGCCTATAAGCAATACATCGTCGACATAAAGGACAATAAAAGTCAGTGTTCTCCCACTAACCTTCTTGTATACACAAGGGTCATCTTCATTTTGTACGAAATTATATTCTTTTATGATTTCATCAAAACGCTGATTCCATGACCGTGATGCTTGCTTCAATCCATAAATGGATCGATTCAACTTACAAACCTTGTTTGCAAGTCTAGGTACGATAAAACCGTCAGGTTTTGGTGCATATAACATCCTCCAAAAGGTTTCCGTTAAGGAAAGTGGTTTTAACGTCCATCTGCCATATCTCGTAATCGAAATATGCAGCTATTGCAAGCATTATCCGAATGGATTTATCATGGCAACATACGAGAAAGTTTCGTCATAATCAATACCATATTGTTGACGATACCCCTTTGCCACAAGCCTAGCTTTGTATGTTTGCACGTTGCCATCCATGTCGGTCTTCTTCTTGAAGATCCATTTGCATCCAATAGGTTTTACACCTTCTGGTGCATCAACCAGTGTCCAAACTTGGTTGGCATACATGGAATCCATCTCAGACTTCATGGCTTCTTGCCATAAAGCGGAATCATTATCTTGTATTGCTTCCTCATACGTAGACGGTTCATTATCCTCAATAAGATTAATATCTACATGAGGCGAGATCAGGTACCCATACCTCTCAGGTACTGTCCTGACTCTCTCCGACCTACGCGGTCCTTGTGTATATGAAGGTTATGGTACAGACTCATCCCGGTGGTCTGTTCATGTTCCGTCGTTGATTCATTGCCAGGAACAGTATCACCACGATTTTCATCGAGCTCCACTTTCCTCCCACTTACCACTGCATCTAAGAATTCCTTTTCAAGGAAAAATGCATGTAGAGCAACAAATACTTTGTTCTCTTGCAGGTGATAGAAGTAATATCCTTTGGTTTCCCTAGGATATCCTACGAAAAGGCATTTATCTGATTTGGGTTCTAATTTGGTACCTTCCAAACGTTTAACATATGCCCAGCAACCCCAAATCTTCAGGAAAGAGAAACCCGGTTTCCTTCCTGTCCATATCTCGTATGGAGTCTGTTCAACAGACTTTGACGGAACCTTATTCAAAATAAGTATTGCACTGCTTAATGCGTATCCCCAGAAGGATATTGGTAGCTCAGTGCGACTCATCATTGACCTTAACATGTCTAACAAGGTACGGTTTCTCCGTTCAGACACACCGTTTAATTGCGGTGTTCCAAGAGGAGTCCACTGTGAAAGAATACCATGTTCTTTCAAGTAATCTTGAAACTCATAACTTAAGTATTCGCCACCACGGTCCGACCGTAATGTCTTAATACTCTTGCCTGTTGTTTTTCAACTTCGTGTCGAAACTCTTTGAATTTCTCAAAGGTTTCCGACTTGTGCATCATTAGATACACATAACCGTAACGTGATGCATCATCCGTAAAGGTTACGAAGTATCGATATCCACCTCTAGCCTGGCTAGACATGGGCCCACATACGTCACTATGAACGAGGGCTAACAGTTCTGTGGCACGTTCACCTTTACCGCTAAAAGGTGATTTAGGCATTTTGCCTAAAAGACAAGATTCGCAGACATCATATGAATTAGGATCAAATCCGTCCAAGTACCCACTCTTCGAAAGTGTGGATATGCGAGTCTTGTTAAGTGTCCTAGACGACAATGCCACATGTAAGCTTCATCTTTTAGATTACTCCTTTTGAGCCTTTTGTTTGTCATTTTGTGTTAGGAGATTCATTTACATTCAAAATATAAAGACCATTATTTGCAACAATAGTGCAAATTGCTGCATCATTTTTATATAAATAACACCCAGTGTTTCTAAATACAAAAGTGTACCCATGCTGGGTTAACAAAGATACAGATATAATATTCCTAGTTAAACTAGGTATATAATAACAGTTCAAAAGTTAAGTACATGCCCTGAGGGCAGTTCCAAAACAAAAGTCCCTACAGCCAAAACAGCAACTGGTGTTCCGTTTCCGACTCGTAGGTCAACCTCCCCTGAAGCCAGCATCCTGCTATTCTGCAGATCCTGCAAATCAGTACAAATATGAGCAGCACAACCAGAATCAAAAATCCAATTTTAAGACTAGAAGTAGTCATATTTATTTCAATAACAAACATACCAGAGGCTGGTGCCTTGCCTGCCTTGATATCCTCCTTGTGTCCCTTGCCCATTCGGCAGTCACGTTTCCAGTGACCCTTCTTGCCGCAGTTGAGGCAGACATCTTGAGATTTGTTCCTTGGCTTCCCAGAAGCTTTTGTCGACTTGCCTTTACCCTTGTTCTTATGTTTCCTCTTCCTTACCCCTCCAGTTGCCCTAAGCCCAGCCTTTGGCCCCTGAGAGGTCGATGCAAAGTGCGCCTCGCGCTTGCCCCCTTTTAGGAGTTCTTTTTCAGACTCCTTTAAGATGGATAACAACTCTCCAAGAGTGTCATCTTATCCATCAACTTTTAGTTGATTATGATTTGTTTCCAAGTATCAGGAAGTGATGTAAGATCATATCTATAGTCAGCTCAGCCTCCAAGACTATTCCCATATTGGCCAACTCATCAATATCGGCGATCATTTGAGTCCCGTGGGCCTCAACTGATGCGCCATCAGTCATTCGGGCGCGGAAGAGTTTCTTCACCAACTCATACCTCCCCATCCGCTTATTGGAGCGGTGGAGATCTCGCAGTCTAGCCATCATATTATAAGGATCCAAGTCCCTATTTTGGCGACGAAAGTGCTGAGTCATCGAAGCTAACATAATAGCCTGAGCTGTGTCACAATCACTGCTGTGAGTTTTCCATAACTCAAGCTCAAGTGGGTCAGTGGGCTTAGGCGGGAGAGGTGTTTGTATAGTATACAGCATCCTCTCAGCCCCAAGGACTATCCTCAGGTTCATTTCCCAATCAGCGAAGTTTGTCCCCTTAAAGACATTGTCACCCATGATGATGTCTCGGACATTTACCTTGCTAGCCATCTCAACTACGATAGTCCAACTATCTAGTTAACGATAAAATGGGTACAGTCAAACTGTTACAAAGAAATAACAATGTATTAGTCCAACTAATTATAATAAATAGACGAAATAATTTTGAAGAACGCGTAAGGCAAAGTATCTGAATGAAATTCACATACTAGCCTCCCACTATTTTCATCAAGTCTCTAACCCTATGTTGAGAACTCGGGAAATCTTATTTTCTACTGGGCTAGGATCCCGTTAAATAACACACAACCTTGACTTTGGCCAACAAGCTGTATGCTATTTAACTAGGTAGATCTCACAGATCAATTGGATCCAATCCAATTCCTAGATCCGGTTAGGTGGACATCCAAGTCCTAAACATATTGCGTATGCCAATGTATCTAATACATTTTCTAACCATATCCTCCGAATCATGTAGGCCTTGGCTTTGGCACAACAAACCTAATGATTCCAGTTAAGCGGGACACATTGACAAGGATAGTTTCGTAATCAATGTCGTTGGACAAGAAGTGATCTTGACTTTGGCCAACAAATCACAACTTGGACAAGACACCGATGTGGAACAAAACTCTCATGATTCAAGTACATCCTAATTGACAAGGTCTTGACTTTGGCCAACAAACCAATGCCAATCGGATCTTGAACAAGAATCATTCAATGGAAGGATAATCGCTTAATATAGATTGAGGGATTTTTTACGTAATTGGCAACCAATTTATTATCTTTTTTAGGTCTCATCAACATACACCCTTAAGCATGCTTCTAAACATCATAAAGCGCGTAAAAATTAATAGTGATATACGGATGGATATAAAACACAACTTGTTCCTAGAACAAATCACTCCCTTTCCTCTCCCCGCTAGACTATTCTACTACTACCCAATTACATAATACAATAAGAGAAACCTCATTTGTATTGAGGGGAATTAGGTGAGAAGAGAATACAAAGAGATCAAAGAGATAAGGCTGGACACGCAGGTCCAATTTATAAATTCTAAATTTACAATAATTTCTAAAATTACCCTTCCCTTCTAATATCCATCCGATATACACTATTCATTCATCACATACATATATATTCAAACAAGACATGCTTTACAACCAATCTAATCCAATTAATTAGTCTTTGTTTAAATGATCATCCAATGTTCAAACAACGGTTTTGATTTTGCGCGAGTCCAACTCGTTTGAGAATAAGTACATAAGGTACGAATTTACGAATTATATCGAACTACTTATTAATCTAATTTAATTCGTATTCAATACTAATTCAATTATTTAATTCCAAATTAAATGTTTACACTTTTAATGTGCTTAAAGACTTAGATTCTAAATCTAATCTAATTGGGTCTCAAAGCCCAACTAACATCCAATGTTTGTTTAATTAAAGTCCGATGGGCTTTCAATTGATTTATTAAGGCTTGGGCTTTGGTCAATGTGGGTCAACCCAATTACCAAGCCCCAAATAAGGAATCACCCTTAAATGCCACAAAACCATTTCAAGCCCATAAGGCCCAATTAAACTTTAAAGCCATTATACTACATTTGGACTTAATGGAGTGATTTAGGCCCAAATTGGATCCAATCCTTTTGGCCCAAATCTACTTGGCCCAACCAAGCCCATTATGCCCAAATATAATATTACAAGCCCAATTAACAATTAAGCCCATTAATTTAAATTTCAATATTCCAAATTTTAAAATTCAATTAATTAAAGTGTAAAACCAAGATTAATACATTAAACCAAATATTTCAAATACCAATTTAATTTATTAATCATCTATTGTTCAAAACATATGTCCAACATTAATTTGAACAAAAATCAAGTCCATTTTCATGTCCATTAGTATTCGGCCAAGTGAGATTTTTGTGTCGATTTGTTTTTCAATCCGATTGAATCACTAATCTACGTCCCGTATACGTTTTAAGTCATCCAATGATCTTGTACACAAAAAATTCCAACACATCCAATGTTCATACCCATTCGGCCAAGGTTACATTTTTGGGGAAAAATCATCCAATGAATTTTTCTCAAAATTGATTCCATATAACATCATTCTATATACATGTAAGCATACTCATTCATCAAATTTCACAAGAACATGCTTCAATCAATTTTACCCAAATTTTAACCTAATATATTTCATGCTTAAACATAGCTCAATGATACCATTGTTGGTTTCTATAATTAGTCCCAAGGAAAGATTAAGCTTATGAAATACAACAAAATGAATATATATAATAAACTTGAAGCATGGCGGAATCATACTTACAAAGCTTTTGTGATGAAAAGATGAACAAAGGTTGAAGCTCCAAGATCCTTGAAGTTTCGGCCAAGAGGAGAAAAGAGTTGAAAGCTCCAAGCTTTGTGAATTCCAAGCTCCAAGGTGGTTTCCCTATCACCTCCTTTGATTCCTTGCTTGTGCTAGCAAAAATGGAGAATGAGAAAACAATTTTCTGCCTTGTTGGTGCAGCTCACGGCGTGAGCAAGAGAGGAAGAGAGGAGAGTGTTTCACTTTTGATTTTTCATTCCTTTGCATGCCAAAAACGTGTATGACCAAGAAAATGAAAAGTGAAGTGATATCTAATACCAAAAGAATTTTTTAATGCAAAAAATCCTTCCAAAACCGTGCATGGCTTTCCCTCCAAAATAAATCCATCATTTGCTATCATTACCATACTTTGAGATTAGAGACAATGCATCATCCCTCAAAGGTGACTAGATACATTCACTATCTATTCGTATTAAGTAATATAGAATGATGATATCGCGATGTGATTTGCGGATATCACTCGATTCAAAATACGAATGTGTCCGCAAGCACTTTCGGGCTCGGTTTTCGTTAATTCCAAATTAACGAATTTCCGTCGCGACGTGAATTAAATAATTACGCCTTGCGAAATTACTATTCAGTTCGCTAATGAATTAATTCTAAATTAATTCGTTTGCCCGAATTAAAATCCGATTTTAATTCCGCGTCGAAATCTAATTTCGTTTAATAATATAGAATATTTATTTTATCGATTAATTCCAGATTAATCGATCTCTCTCTCTCCTAATAAGGCATTTTATCCAAGATAAAGTTTCCCGTTATTAATCCAAGATTAATAAAGTTCGAATCAAACATCATAGCTGAATCTTCAGGAAGCGACCCAAGATCTCCGGATATGTTGGCAGTAAATACGGTCGTTGGATAATCCAAACACGTACGTACCTCGTACTACGTTTTTACCGATTTACAAGACCAGGTTGGCTTCTAGCAAAGCGCCATGCCTACCCAATTCTCCAGAAATATTCTTACTGGAATATTAGATCTATATCAAGCGTAATATACTGTAGTATTGCGTACATCGATCCAGTATCGGACGATCACATGTTAGGCCTGGGGCTGGAAATGTGTCTGGCCCCGTACGAAACATATATCGGACATCAAGCAACTAGT
>SKCR01030365.1:0-31580 GCA_019454045.1 Zanthoxylum bungeanum | reverse complement strand
TGAGCTTTTGAGGGCCATGTGCATACGATGCACATTGAGATGAGTATATGATACCATGGATTGGCACTAGAGCAAGTGGGAGAAATTGTTGGGGTTGGTGCTCAGAGCGCCAATCCGGATCGTATTTATGTCTGATTCATGAATACGAACATCCCCTTATTCCATATATTACTTATTTATGGTTGCACCTCTTGTTCTTATATACGTATTCGATCTGATTACGATTAGATTGAAACTAAATGTGGTTTAGTGATATGTATATATTAGACAAAGGCCCGATAATATATAATGCAGTACACAGTTACAAAGTTAGTTTGTAATTGACATTGGGAAGTGTCACTGCTATATGAATATTATCAAACATAGTTCCTGGTCAAGATTTGCTAACACGGGCCGGTTAGTCAAATCCGTTGAAACCAGTACACGTCGTATATCGAGACTTGGTCCGATGGTTTATCCCAATGAACCATGAGTCTAGGGAGACTCGTATAGACGTGTAGGTGTTTATAGTGGATAAACACTGAACGGCTCACCGAAGATTCTTAATGGATGGTACACCAACGTCAATAAGAATCTTCTCTCGGTTGAGTAGCATAGTGGTCCTTCGACTTGAGATACCACTGTGGATGTATGAGACATCCTCCACACTTAGATGGCAGTCACGTCACCGATCTATTTAGATCAGACCTCCGCCTGTTCGTTGGGTGTGGACCGATCCTCAGGATATCCTGTGTGTGTCAAGATAGGATCCGTCAGTTCTGTGTACAGAGCATAGGTAGTCCATAGATAATTAGCAGTCTGTTAAATCTGTGGCCACAGTATACATCGGAAGTAAGTTCCGAGTGTTATTTAAAGATTGCTAATAGATACGTCGACGAGATAATACCTATAGAGATTTGACGTTTACATCTATATCTCTGGGATTATCTGGATACCTGTGACGGAGGGATTATATGTATGCAATGACCTCGACCTGTATGATTCAGCTAGTTTATCCGTGATCGTCATAATCTACGGGTGGATAGATTATGGACACGAAATTGGATTTTGTGACGGATATACCTGAATCTAGAGAGTCTCAATAATGAAACATACTCGTAGAGCACTAGAGCAACATTTATGAATAATGATGATTATTTATAAATCGTTTAAATCGTTAAACGAAAAATACATGCGAACGGGCCGAACCGTCATTTCCTAATTAATGTGTATTTGTATTTAATATATGATATTATTAAATACACATAATAATAGTCAAATAAAGGTATTTGACATATATCATTAATATATGTATTTGAGATATTTAAAGTAAATATAATACATATATTTGATATATTTGTATTTAATTAATTATTTAATTATTTAATTGTTAAATGATTAATATAATTAAAATATAAATATATCACCAAATGATAAAGTTAGGAAATGATTATAAGTTGCAATTGTTGACTTATACATTAAAGAAAATGTTGTCAAATTGATTTTGACTTCTTAAGATATTTGTTCAAAATTGTTTGAAAATGAAATATCTTTTTCTTTTATTTTTCATTAAATTCGGCCAATACCTTAAATATAAGAGTTATATTATTCTTAGTTGCATTTGTTGACTTAATTAAATATCTAATAAAGTGTTATTAAGATATTTATGCAAGTTGACTAAATGTAAAGTTAAATGAAATTGAAATGAAATTTGGTATATATGTATCACAATTTCGGCCAAGGGCATTTTTTGTCCTAAGTATAAATTGTTTTCATTTCACTTTCATTTGATAACCTAATTCACTTTGACAAAAACTCCATAAAGAAAAACCAAGGAAGCAAGTGAAGAAGAAAAGGAAAAACTAAGAAAAGCTTGGATTTAGTAAGTTTTACCAACTTACTATTAGATAAGAAATTGTTCCTTATGATCTAGGCTATAACATATGATGTTCTTAAGTTATTCCTTTCTTTATTCTTTGTGTTTTTGATAGATAAAAGTTTGGTGAAAGTGTTGAGCATGTATAATGGAGAAAGCTTGTGACTAGTGTAGTTATAAGTATTCTTTTATGGTTTTGGAAACCTTGTTGCTAATCTAGAGTTGTTGACCCACTCTTAGATGACCTAGATTTGATCTTGAGTTGTTTCATTGTGTTGAGACTTTGATTGGATGGAAGAAACATGATTGAAGTATTGGATTTAACCAATTTGGTCTAATTTGTCCAATTGAAGAAATTGAAAAATTAGGGCTCTTGACCAATTCCAAATTTGGGGATTTTCATATATGTTGTGTATTTGGATGTGTATATGATGCATATAAAGTTTCATGTTGATTGGATTACATCTTGATTGTTTTTGAAGCATGAAATGACAAAGTGCACAAATGGCACACCTTGGAGGTGCATTCGGCCTTGATGAAGAAAATGAGATTTTTGGTGCTTTTGGTGTTTTGATGTTTTGAACATGCTAAGTTCATCTTAGAAATGATTTAGAATCATTCAAAATTGATTAGATCAATTTCGGACTAAATTGGATAAAATACCAATGTAAGGGCATTTCGGTAAATTCACTTGAATATGATTCATTTGAATTTTATTTCATAATTTGATTATTGGAATATTAAATAAATATGTTTATTTAATTAATTCGAGAAAAATTTTGAAATCGGAAGATACGATCTTCCGCCGCTTCCGCTGCGTTACCGGATATTCCCCATAAAACCCCAACAATAACAATGTCCAGAGAGCCAGAATGCCACGTAACCGACCAGAAGAAAACCTTTGAGTTATTGAGGAAACACAATTTAAAGCTCAACCCAGAGAAATGTGCTTTTGGAGTAGCCTCAGGGAAGTTTTTGGGTTACATGGTAAGCTCCCGAGGCATAGAAGCAAATCTACAGAAGATCCAAGCCGTAATGGACTTGAAATCTCCCAGGATGGTAAAAGAAGTACAGAGTCTAACCGACAGATTGGCCGCGCTCAACCGATTCATCTCCTGAGCAACCGACAAGTGCCACCCTTTCTTCAAAGTCATCAAGAAAGCCAAAAAGGAAATCGACTTGACGCCGAAATGCGAGGAAGCTTTCCTACAGTTAAAACAATACCTAACACAGCCCCCGCTTCTAGCAAAGCCACTCATGGGAGAAACCTTATACTTGTACTTAGCTGTATCAGAGCACGCAGTAAGCTCGGTGCTGATACGAGAGGTCGATAAGGTCCAAAGGCCAGTATATTATGTCAGCAAAGCCCTGTTAGATGCTGAGACCCGATATCCGGTACACGAACTGGTCGCCCTGTCATTGATTACTGCAGCCCGAAAACTACGACCTTACTTCCAAACCCATCCTATTGGGGTTTACACTGATTATCCTCTAAGACAGATTCTACAAAAACCAGAAGTTTCGGGCAGGCTAATGAAGTGGTCGGTAGAGTTAAGTGAACACGACATTTCTTACCTCCCAAGGATGTCAGTAAAGGGGCAGGCTTTGGCAGATTTTGTCACAGAATTCACAAAACCCTAGGTCTTGACTGTGGGGGAAGGCAAATGGAAGATGTCAATAGACGGATCTGCCAGCTCACAAGGCAAAGGAGCTGGAATCATATTGAAAAGCGACAAATGTGAAAAGGTATTGTTCGCCTTGAGGTTCGCCTTCGAGGCCACAAACAATGAGGTATAGTATGAGGCAATCATGGCCAGTCTTAGGCTATGCGCGGTGGTAGGAGTCCACGACGTAGTAATAAGAAGTGACTCTCAGCTAGCTGTTCAGCAGCTGAAAGGCGAATTCCAAGCCAGAGAGCCGAGTATGATAGCCTACTTGGCTGAAGTAAAAAGGTTGGTGGGAAGAATGGGGAACGTACACTTTGAGCAAATCAGTCGAGAAGACAACTGCGAGGTGGACTCATTGGCACAGCTCGCATCTTCGATAAAATCAGAGAACCCCAGAATGGTCCCTCTAATCTGCCTCCGAGAAAAGAGCGTGGGAGAACTCGAAGTAAAATTTTTGGATGAGGAAGACAAAGCCTCGTGGATACAGCCAATTAAGAAATATTTGGAAACAGGGGAGACACCCGAGGACAAGAAGGAAGCCAGGAAACTAAAATTCAAAAGCACCAAGTTCTCCCTGATCGAAGGAGTGCTCTACCGGAGGGGCCACACACTTACACTGATGAGTGGTAAATCTATCACTATTTCCCACTCATTTAACCTAATAATTTGTATAGTTTCTTGAGTTTTGTGAATATTTTGATGTGTTTTGTGTTATTTTGTAGATAAATAAAGTTTCAGGACATTCTGGAGGTGATTTGGGCCAAAACAGTGAAAATTGGATGAAAAGGGAATTTTGGTAAATTCCCGCGTCGCGACGCCAATACCTTCAGCGTCGCGACGCCTAACGTGCGCCGAACAGTGCTAACGTGCGCCGGGTCCACAAATCAGAATCTGAGAAAAGTTTGACTTTGCTAAAATACGACGTGCCACGTGTCACCATCACAGCCGATCTGATAACATGCGCCATGCCACGTGTCAGCATCCTACGGTGCCGACAGTCATCATCGCCACGTGTGCCACGTGGCATGCTACGTGTCTCCATGTCATCAGCCACGTCAGGAAGTCAACAAGTCAACATTGCCACGTGTTGTGCCACATCATCATCAGCCAATCAGGAAGTGCCACGTGTCGCAATCCTACGGTGCCGACAGTCTCTTTCCCACGTGTCGCCACGTCACCGGCATGTCACCGCCACGTCAGCATCAATCATTGAGTATTTAATCCTTATCTGACACGTGGCGGATAAGAATCTCATCGACCAATCAGAAGCCGCCACGTGTCACAATAATTGAAGCCCAACCACCTCGCCACGTGTCACCTTATCAGCTTATCCAGAATCTTCAAACCGGCGAACCAGAGCGTGGCACGTCGACAAAATCTGGCGTAGCGACGCTGAAGGCCACGGCGTCGCGACGCTGGAAGCCTACCGAGGCCTATAAATTGAGCTCGAGATTTCATAATTCATTGTACCACTCTCTCTCTTATATTCTATCTAAATAGAGAGTTTCTCTCTCTACTTTCTTTTAATTTTTAGTTTTTTAGTTTTGTAATTAATTTTAATTACGTTTTGTAATAATAGTAATTTACTTGTTTTTTACTTTTTACAGTTTTTACTATTTACCATTAGGAGGTAACTTCTCCAGCTATGGTGAACGGTAATTCTTTTACTGTTACTATTTAGATTAATCTCCCTTAAAAATAATATATTCACTATTTAAAATATTGACTTAAAAAGGATACCGCCAGATTGGTCGGTTGGTAATTCATTTTAATCTGGTTTAAACCTGACTAATAAAGGATACCGCCATATTGGTCGGTTGGTAATTTAATTTTGGTTCTGCCTTTATGGCTGGTTGGACTTAATTTGACTTAATCAGGTTACCGCCTATATGGCTGGTTGGAAAAGAATCACAAGTTTATATATTATTTTATGGGAGATATCTAAATTAGTAGTAGTAAAAGTAATTCCTTTTACCTTAGCATTTTATTTTATTGTAATTCACTTTTCAGTATTTACTTTACCGAATTTTTACTTTATGTCTTTTATTTTCAAGTTTTTACTAGCCCTAGTTATGTGTTGTAACAAATTAGTTATCTGGGGTTGTGATGACTTTTTATATCACCGTTTTATAAGGGGTTAGATTATAGCTTGGGTAATATAAAGATTTATTTATTGAGTCTTAATCTTAATGTTTTTTTCATTAACTGGCCATTAATAAAATTGATCTGGTAAATCTAAAATGAACTAGACATAGGGATTTTAGGTTTCAGCCCTTAGACTCAATAGCCCACGATCTTCCTTGAGGATAGATAACCCTTTAATAGATTTCCTTACAGGATAGGAATATACCTGTCGGGCGGGGGTAGCCATAATTGGAACTTAAACTTAATGAATCCAGATAATTTGGTTGACATAGACATATGGTTCAATTGGGTTAAACTGGGTATTTGTGTCTGACCATCGACATAGGCTTACACATAATTTATGTTCCAGGTTAATAAATCAATATATTACCCAACTTTAAGATAACCACTTCATCTTTAAAATGATATTGGAAGAAATCACAACCCTAGATAGTTTTTAATATTGAATTTTCTTAAAACCTATTTTCGACAATTTTATTTACTTGCTTTTAAATTTAGAATTGTCATCATTTCAAATCAATCAATCAACCTGTTAGATACTAGTAATTATTTGACCTCATAAAATTAATAGTTTTGATATTAAGTCCTCGTGGGATCATTTCTTTTTATACTACTTGAACGATACGTGCGCTTGCGTTATACGTGTGTTTACGCCGGTCAAGTTTTTGGCGCCGTTGCCGGGGACTTATTTATCTTTCACTATTAGTTTTAAGGTTAGATACGTTACTTGTATTTAATTTCTTTTTACTTACTGTTTTGTTGTTTTCTTGTGTTTCTTTCTCAGAAACTACATGAGACGAACCAGAAGCTTTGAACTCTGACCGCTTGACCCGAAAATTGAAAGAACCATCAGACAGTTGAGAAGGGAAAGGCGATAAGGCCAAGAAGCTTTAGTCAACATGGAACCTGAACCTTTGAACATTGTACCACCAATTCCCATTCGAGACAGAACCATTCCGGTGGTTGACAGACTCATTTCTTGTATTGTACTTCCTCCCTTACCAGCAAATGCGGGTGACATCAAAACATTCATTCAGATGATTCAGCAGTCAGTGCAGTTTGGGGGAAATGCAATTGAAGATCCTAATGCCCACATCAGCAACTTCCTGGAAGTTTGTGGTACTTTCAATTACAATCGAGCAGCTGAAGAAGCAATGAGACTGCGAGTTTTTCCATACTCCTTGAAGGACAGAGCTAAAGCTTGGCTACATTCACTACCAGCAGGTTCTATCACAACTTGGAACACTCTAGCCACCAAATTCCTTGCAAAAATACTTTCCACCAGCCAGAACTGCAAAGTTAAGGAATGACATCACATCTTTCATGCAACAAGATTCAGAATCCCTTGCGAAGCTTGGGAAAGATTCAAAGATTTACTCCGGAAATATCCTCATCATGAGATCGCAAAGTGGCTACAAGTTCAGACCTTCTACAATGGACTTTCTGGAATAATGAGAACCACAATCGATGCTGCTGCTGGAGGAGCTTTGATGGCAAAATGAGAAGATCAAGCCTGTGACTTAATTGAAGAAATGGCCAACAACAATTCCTTGTGGCCAACAGAAAGGAGCATGATCCAAAGAATTGCAGGAATTTATGAAAGTGGAGCCAATACAGCAGTCAACGCCAAGCTAGATCAGATATGCAAATTCATGGAGACTCTTACCACTGGATCCACAAGTTCACCATATGGAGGAGCACCAGAACTAAACCAACTTGAAGAGACGGTGAATTATGTCAACAATTTCAACAGACAGGGGAACCATCCATATTCCAACACTGACAACCCAGGGTGGAGGAATCATCCTAATTCGCATGGAGCAACAATTCAGGTCAACAACAGAACTATCCACCACCTGAATTCAACAACAAACAAAGGCCAGGAGCAGGCAAATGAACCAGGAGTAACAGAAGTGTGACCTACTTGAAAAAGATGGAAGCAAAACACGACTCTCAAGCAGCAAGATATGATGCTATATTTCAAAGCTATTCAGCCTCTATCAAAGCACTAGAGAATCAAATCGGACAACTAGCCAATGCTCAGAGTTACAGACCGCCAGGTACCCTTCCTAGCAACACAGAGCCAAATCCAAGGAACATGGGGAAGGAGAGCAATGTCATGCCATCATGTTAAAAAGCGGTACTGAAATCAACAAAGATGTTGGAGTCAAAACAGCTGCTGAGGAAGTTCCAAAAGAAACAAAGCAACAGATGGAGGAAAAAGAAACAAAGGAAAAAGAACAGATCACTCAACCTCCACCTTTTCCTCAACGTCTTCAGAAGAACAAATTGGACAAGCATTTTTCTCGGTTCCTGGAGATCTTCAAAAAGCTGCATATCAACATTCCATTTGCAGAAGCATTGGAACAAATGCCCACCTATGCCAAATTCATGAAAGATATTCTTTCACGAAAATGAAGATTGGGAGATTATGAGACAGTAGCATTAACAGAAGAATGCAGTGCCATCATTCAGAGGATACTTCCCCCGAAGTTGAAAGATCCTGGCAGTTTCAATGTCCTTCCTTGTCATAGGAGAACATAACTTTGGTAAGGCTTTGTGTGATTTAGGTGCGAGTGTTAACTTGATGTCTTTTCTATTTTCAGGAAATTACAGATTGGAGAGAAAACAATGCCAACTTCAGTCTCTCTACAACTTGCATGATGAGAACGCTCGTATTTCCAAGAGGCGTAGTTGAGGATGTGCTGGTCAAGGTTGACAAATTCATTTTCCCAGCAGATTTTATTGTCCTTGATATGGAGGAAAACGCAGACGTGCCAATCATCCTTGGGAGACCATTCTTGGCTACAGGTCGAACTATTATTGATGTACAAAAGGAGAATTAACCATGAGGGTACAAGACCAAGAAGTAACATTCAATGTTTTCAAGGCCATGAATTTCCCGGATGATGAAAAGAAGGAGGAATGTTTCAAACTCGATGTGATACACAGTACCATTCAGAACTCCAATGCAATGCAAAGTTCTACTGACAAACTTAAAACATGTCAATTGCCTGTGGAGCCTAAAGATTAAGCGTCTTTTGTACTGAAGGAGCCAATTCTTGCACTACAAGCAACATAAGAGAAAAAGTTCCACCAGCTCAATGAATTGGAGGAATTTCACAATCAGCCTTTTGAGGATGCCAAATTGTACAAAGAAAAGGGCAAAAAAAGACATGATGAGAAGTTAGTGCGCATACAACTAGAACCAGGGCAGAAGGTACTGTTAAACAAATCAAGGGTGAAATTCTTCCCATGGAAGCCAAAATCACGGTGGTCAGGTCCATTTGTGATCACCAAAGTTTTACCAAATAGAGCCGTTGAGATAAATGATCCTGACGCTAACAAAACTTTCAAGTTTAAAACAAGCGTGTCAAGCACTATATGAGGAGAATCATTTGGGCGACAAAAAGAAAGTGTTACACTTTCAGATCCAGCTTAACGTTCGAGAAGCCAAGTCTGGCTGACGACTTTAAACTTAGCGCTAGCAGGGAGGCAACCCATACAATTTGTGTATATATTGTGATTTGGGTGTGATTTATTTGTGTGTTTAATTTTTGCAGGTTTAGTCATTTCAAGATGGAAGAAGCTCTCGCAAATATTCACAAGCAATTCCTTCTCTCCCTCAAAAATCTCTGATGAAAGTTTACAAAGCTCGCTTAGAACGAATGAGATTACTGATGATCAAAGGTATTCCTACTGACATTCGTTGGATTATTGAAGCACGGGTCCGATGGCAGGTGAGTCTTCTGACTCTTTTATTTCACATCTACCTGGTTTAGGAAATAGCACATATGCTAAAAGAGAAGAGCCAAAAGAATGTGTGTTGTTATAAATGTGCTCGCATATTTTGTAATACTCGTTGTCGTTCTTTAGGAATGGTGTCTGATAACCGTAAAAGATAAGATTAACTTCATTAGGGATGGCTTGAGTAAGGAGTCTTTGGATGACATATCTAAACTCTTGAGACGCATCCCAGTGGATGTGTGTATCATGAAATTCGCATGTTATATCACAATTCCAAAAGGAAAGACAACTGTTAAGTCTCGGGAATCTGACTCAAAAAGACCTTGTTTGCCAATTTATAAGAAAATTGGATGGGAAGCATGTCCCTGACGCATAGACGTTAATCAAGCTGTAAATTCTTGTACATATTATATCTCTTTGTCTTTTTCCTAATAATTGTGATTTGTTTTGTTGTTTTCTTTTTTTTTCTCCGACAGAATCCAGACCTTTTTTACTATCACGATTTATTTTACTATTTTGCTACTAATCGTCCTTTGGAAGATACTTGTGCTATTTTTACTCACCATTTTTAGGTATTATAAATTCAACTCATCATTGCACTTTTGAAGACATCCAGAGTAAAACATGGAAGCCACTTCAAGAAGACGAGTTGAAAACATATGTGTGTTTTGCGGTAGTAGTGTTGGTACTAAACCACAATACATGGAGGCAGCACATGAATTGGGTCGAGTCTTAGCTACAAGGAATATGCACTTAATATATGGCGGGGGAAATCTTGGACTAATGGGGATCGTTTCAAAGGCTGTACAGGAAGGAGGCAGTCACGTTTTGGGAAGCATCCCAAAACCCTTGGCGGAGGCAAATCTTATTGAACCATCAAACAGAGAGGAACTGATTGTGCCATGTATGTCTAAACGACTGGTAGAAATGATTAACCGTGCTGATGCTTTTATTGCTTTGCCAGGTGGCTTGGGCACTCTGGAGGAAATTTTTATAGTGTTATCTTGGGCGAACCTGAACATACACCAGAAACCGCTTGGACTATTTAACGTTGATGGATTTTATGATTTTCTTTGTGTGTTTCTTGATGATACCCGGAGAAATGGGTTCATGTCAAAACCTTTAAAAGAACTCCTCTTCACTGCCAGAACTGTTCCGGATCTAATAGACCAACTCATAGCCTATGAACCTCGAATTGACCCTATCCTTTCAAAGATAAATTGGTCCGAGGACGATCGTGGTAAGAGGCGTCGGTTTAATCTGGATCTTAACCTTGAATTTCCTGTAGATTTTCAGCTAACCAGGTACGACCTTCTTAACTCTCCTTTTTACTGTTTAAGACATTAGGGACAATGTCTCATTTAGGTTTGGGGGAGGGAATTAGTTGATCAGTACTTTGTTTTTAGTTTGTGTGTTGTTTTTAATTTTTAGGCCAAATTTTTTCGAAAAATACAAAAAACAAATTGAAAAATTTTCAAAAATTACAAAAATATTTTGTGTTTTTGTGTTTTTATTTTGACTAAAAAAAGTGAAATTGGTAAGAGATAGCTGAGTAAGGAGTTTCCACTCCTGAGACGTATCTAAAACCATTTTTTAAACAAGTTAATTTTTGTTTATTTCATTTTGAATTATTAATTTGTGAATTCTCCATAAAACAGACTAAAATGGATCTTCATATGCTCAGTTGACAGGTATTATCAACATATATAGTAACATACAGACATGAGTTAAAATTGAAAAGTTTGTAATATTCAGTGCTCTAGTTTAATTGGAGGAAGCATCTCAAAAAGCAGTGGAGTAAAAAAAAAAAAAACAAAACAAAAACGTCTGAGATCCGAGTTATTAAGTCTGTAAGGGTGTTTTAACACCTAGTGCCCTAAAAACAACTGGTTTGGGAGTCACTGGCCCAAAGCTCGCTACATGGATCAAAGATGCTGCAAAAATATATATATCTTAAATCTGAGTAATTAAGTCCGTAGGGGTGTCTTAACACCTGGTGCCCTAAAGCCAACTGGTTTGGGAGTCACCGACCCAACACTCGTTACATAGATGGAAGATATTGTATATAAATAAAAAAAAAAAATTTTCATTGCAACCAAAAGGTGTGTGAAATCTGATAGAACTTTAAGACAAAAATATTACTCTCTTATCAACTGCACTTATCACTGTTGTGGGCAAAAATGAGTTGATTAATATCTTGTTAGATGTGTATATGAAGAATGGTAAAAATAATCGGAGAATTTACTTATTCTGTAATTTAGAAAGAAACAAAACAACTAGTAACTTGGAGTAGAAGTTTCACCTGATTAGTCACTAACTTCTTTATTCTCTTTTCTCTTGTCTTTTTGCTTTTGTGTGTATTAGTTTTACTACCTTTTTACTTTTGTAAAATGTTGTGGGTATCATTGCTGTAAACCCTCACGAGACTACAACTCGTCCACTAGGGACACCTAGGGGTTTAAAGACTTGTTGCATATGCTAAATGCAACCGTGATCTCTACGAAAGTGGCTTCTTAATTAATTTTTTATGTTTTGCTCGAGGACTAGCAAAATGTTAGGTTTGGGGGTGTGATGAATGGTAAATCTATCACTATTTCCCACTCATTTAACCTAATAATTTGAATAGTTTCTTGAGTTTTGTGAATATTTTGATGTGTTTTGTGTTATTTTGTAGATAAATAAAGTTTCAGGACATTCTGGAGGGAGGTGATTTGGGCCAAAACAGTGAAAATTGGACGAAAAGGGAATTTTGGTAAATTCCCGCGTCGCGACGCCAATACCTTCAGCGTCGCGACACCTAATGTGCGCCGAATAGTGCTAACGTGCACCGGGTCCACAAATCAGAATCTGAGAGAAAGTTTGACTTTGCTAAAATACGCCGTGCCACGTGTTACCATCACAGCCGATCTGCTAACATGCGTCGTGCCATGTGTCAGCATCATACGGTGTCGACAGTCATCATCGCCACGTGTGCCACGTGGCATCCTACGTGTCTCCATGTCATCAGCCACGTCAGGAAGTCAACAAGTCAACATTGCCACGTGTCGTGCCACATCATCATCAGCCAATCAGGAAGTGCCACGTGTCGCAATCCTACGGTGCCGACAATCTCTTTCCCACGTCACCGCCATGTCACCGCCACGTCAGCGCCACGTCAGCATCAATCATTGAGTATCTAATCCTTATCTGACACGTGGCGGATAAGAATCTCATCGACCAATCAGAAGCCGCCACGTGTCACAATAATTGAAGCCCAACCACCTCGCCACGTGTCACCTTATCAGCTTATCCAGAATCTTCAAACCGGAGAACCAGAGCGTGGCACGTCGACAAAATCTGGCGTAGCGACGCTGAAGGCCCTGGCGTCGCGACGCTGGAAGCCTACCGAGGCCTATAAATTGAGCTCGAGATTTCAGAATTCATTGTACCACTCTCTCTCTTATATTCTATCTAAAGAGAGAGTTTCTCTCTCTACTTTCTTTTAATTTTTAGTTTTTTAGTTTTGTAATTAATTTTAATTACGTTTTTTAATAATAGTAATTACTTGTTTTTTACTTTTTACAGTTTTTACTATTTACCATTAGGAGGTAACTTCTCCAGCTAGGGTGAAATGTAATTTTTTACTGTTACTATTAGATTAATCTCCCTTAAAAATAATATATTCACTATTTAAAATATTGACTTAAAAAGGATACCGCCAGATTGGTCGGTTGGTAATTCATTTTAATCTGGTTTAAACCTGACTAATAAAGAATACCGCCAGATTGGTCGGTTGGTAATTTAATTTTGGTTCCGCCTTATGGCTGGTTGGACTTAATTTGACTTAATCAGGTTACCGCCTATATGGCTGGTTGGAAAAAGAATCACAAGTTTATATATTATTTTATGGGAGATATCTAAATTAGTAGTAGTAAAAGTAATTCCTTTACCTTAGCATTTTATTTTATTGTAATTCACTTTTAAGTATTTACTTTACCGCATTTTTACTTTATGTCTTTTATTTTCAAGTTTTACTAGCCCTAGTTATGTGTTGTAACTAAATTAGTTATCTGGGGTTGTGATGACTTTTAATATCACCGTTTTATAAGGGGTTAGATTATAGCTTGGGTAATATAAAGATTTATTTATTGAGTCTTAATCTTAATGCTTTTTCATTAACTGCCCTTAATAAAATTGATCTGGTAAATCTAAAATGAACTAGACATAGGGATTTTAGGTTTCAGCCTTAGACTCAATAGCCCACGATCTTCCTTGAGGATAGATAACCCTTTAATAGATTTCCTTACAGGATAGAAATATACCTGTCGGGCGGGGGTAGCCATAATTGGAACTTAAACTTAATGAATCCAGATAAGTTGGTTGACATAGACATATGGTTCAATTGGGTTAAACTGGGTACTTGTGTCTGACCATCGACAGAGGCTTACACATAATTTAGTGTTCCAGGTTAATAAATCAATATATTACCCAACTTTAAGATAACCACTTCATCTTTAAAATGATATTGGAAGAAATCACAACCCTAGATAGTTTTTAATATTGAATTTTCCTAAAACCTATTTTCGACAATTTTATTTACTTGCTTTTAAATTTAGAATCGTCATCATTTCAAATCAATCAATCAACCTGTTAGATACTAGTAATCATTTGACCTCATAAAATTAATAGTTTTGATATTAAGTCCTCGTGGGATCGATATTTTTATACTACTTGAACGATACGTGCGCTTGCGTTATACGTGTGTGTTTACGCCGGTCATACCCCTCCTAAGATGTTTAGCGGAAGAAGAGGCCGATTATGTACTCAGGGAAATTCACGCAGACATATGTGGGAGTCACGCCGGAGGACAATCAATGGCCTTTAAAGCTTTAAGGCAAGGGTTCTATTGGCCAACTATGCATCAGGACGGCATGAGAGTAGCCCGGAAATGCGAAGGATGCCAGAAGAATGCCAATATCCACCACCAGCCAGCAGAGCAGTTAACCACCTTGTCCAGTCCCTGGCCATTCGCTCAATGGGGGCTAGATATCATCGGACCAATTCCAAAAGGACGCGGACAGGCGAAGTACGCCATTGTGGCCATAGACTATTTTACCAAATGGGTGGAGGCCGAACCCCTATCCACCATCACAGAGAAGAAGGCCACATAGTTTTTGAAGAAGAATATTATCTGCAGGTTCGGAATCCCACGTGTCGTCGTCACCGACAACGGAAAATAGTTCGATAGCAAGGGATTCAGGAAACTCTGCGAAGACCTCCAGATCGCCTTAAGGTTTGCCTCACCAGCCCACCCCAAGTCAAACGGACAGGTTGAGGCGGCAAACAAAACCATCAAAGCAAATCTTAAAGCTCGGCTCGGATCTTACAAGAGCTTATGGGTCGAAGAATTGCCAGAAGTACTGTGGGCACACTGGACGACCTATAAAGATTCTACGGGGGAGACCCCGTTTTCCTTATCATACGGGTGTGAAGAAGTTATTCCAGAAGAGATCGAGATAATTACCCACAGGGTCCATCATTTTGAGAGCGGAAAGAACGAAGAGCTTATCAGAAGCCACCTCGACCTGATCGAGGAAAAAAGAGAGAAGTCAGCCATGAGGACAGCAGTTTATCAACAAAGGATGGCCCGCTTCTACAACAAAAAAGTTCGAACTCACGTCTTTCTCCCGGGTGACCTGGTATTAAGAAGAGTCCCTCTGAACACTCGAAGGCTGGAAGAAGGCTCGTTAGGAGCCAAGTGGGAAGGGCCCTATAAAATTGTAAAGGTGGTAAGGCAGAGGTCTACATCTTAGAACATCTGGACGGCACTAGATTAAAGAAACCCTGGAACACCGAGATGTTAGAAAAATACTTTCAGTAGATTCTTTTTTGCAGCAACCCGACAAGAGGTAGGAGCTCAATGTAAAGCCTTTCTCGAAATATCCCGAAGAGAGCTGTAAGAATGGCAGTATGTCCCCGAATATGAATAAAACTTTCTCTTTTCAAAAATTCCACCCACTCTTCTAATTAAAATGAAAGCCACATTCAAAATTTCGGGGACATACTCGATACGAAGGGATGATCAAAGGTCGAGGCATCAAACCCATAACATACCGATCACAAAGTGCTACCATAAAAATCCCGGGCATAGACAATCCGACCTAACTCGCTCCACTTTCAAAAGATCGAGACCACATCAAGGGGGAAGAAGTATAAGGAGCATGAGAACTCTTCGCAGTAGCCGGAGCACAACTACCCCACAGCTTATATATATCGGGGACATTCCGGGATGGTAATCACGGGGAGGGGGTGCCCCGTAGGATAACATGCCTGACCAGTTTGGGAGATACAAACGCAAGGAATGCATTACCATATGTTTTGCCTACCCGATGAATCTAAGGGAAGCATAGCACGGGGAGGGATGATACCCCTGTGGCAATTGCTTACTCCAGTGTTACCAAACATAAGGAGAAAAATGCCCTTATTGTTTCAAACACTCTCTGATCATCACCTACCTGATTAATGGATCCAAGAGAAGCATAACACGGGGAGGGATTATACCCCCGTGGTGATTGCTTGCTCCAGTGTTACCGAACATAAGGAGGAATATGCCATTAATGTCTCAGACACTGTTTGATCCTTATTTCTTTGATCATTTGGATCCTAGAGAAGCATAACACAGGGATGGATGATACCCCCGTGGCAATTGCTTACTCCAGTGTTACCAAATATAAGGAGAAAATGCCCTTATTATTTCAAACACTCTCTGATCCTCACCTACCTGATTAATAGATCCAAGAGAAGCATAGCACGGGGAGGGATGACACCCCCGTGGCGATTGCTTGCTCCAGTGTTACCGAATATAAGGAAGAATATGCCCATAATGTCTCAGACACTCTTTGATCCTTATTTCTTTAATCATTTGGATCCAAGAGAAGCATATCACGGGGATGGATGATACCCCCGTGGCAATTGCTTACTCCAGTGTTACCAAACATAAGGAGAAAAATGCCATTTATTGTTTCAAACACTCTCTGATCCTCACCTACTTGATTAATGGATCCAAGAGAATCATAGCACGGGGAGGGATGATACCCCCGTGGCGATTGCTTGCTCTAGTGTTACCGAACATAAGGAGGAATATGCCCTTAATGTCTCGGACACTCTTTGATCCTTATTTCTTTGATCATTTGGATCCAAAAGAAGTATAGCACGAGGAGGGATTGTGCCCTCGAAGCGTATGCTTGCTCCAGCGTTGTAAGGATGAGCCCTTGAACAGTACACATGCTCCATGGAGACCTGAAGTATGGAGGATGTGCCCTTACCATTTTAAAACGCTATTTGATCCAAATCCTGGTTCGCCGGGACTCTGAATTGAAAGATTCAAGATTTTGTTTGCAAACCTCGGACAGGACGCTGTTTTAAGGAATCTGTGCTGATTATTTACACTTTAGAGTTTTGTTTTGGGTTAAGTGCTAAGTCACCCCGGCATTTTAAATTTTATTTTCAAAGTTTTGTTTTTGTTTTTCGCTGGTCTGGCAAGGGGACGCCCGTGCCAGATTCGGTAGGGATTCAAAAGGTTGATTCACTTCCCTTCTGAATAAAGTCCCAAGGATTAATCAGCTCGGGGCTGGATTCGTTCCGCCGAAGCCACTTGGTTAATCAGCTCGGGGCTGGATTCGTTCCGCCGAAGCCACTTGGTTAATCGGCTCGGGGCCGGATTTCGTTCCGCCGAGGCCAGAGTGTTTCTCTCAGCTCGGGGTCGGGTTACGTCCCACTGAGTCGGCTTCTTTGGACTGGGGATGTAACATTCCCCCAGAGCCAAGTGTTTCTCTCAGCTCGGGGTCGGGTTACGTCCCACCGAGTCGGCTTCTCTTGGACTGAGGATGTAACATTCCCCCAGAGCCAAGTGTTTCTCTCAGCTCGGGGTCGGGTTACGTCCCACCGAGTCGGCTTCTTTGGACTGGGGATGTAACATTCCCTCAGAGCCAAGTGTTTCTCTCAGCTCGGGGTCGGGTTACATCCCACCAAATCCATCTTCTCAAACTGGGGGCATAACATTCCCCCAGTGAGCCAAGTGTTTCTCCTAGCTCGGAGTCGGTCCTTAAGCGGACGTTTTTAGGAGAGGAACCAGAGCAAGTCATGAAAGATCAAAAAAAGAAAAGTGGAACAGAAATATACAAAATATTCACATAAATAGGGACCTGGAAAAGAGTAATTACAAATAAATAGATAAAGTGTGTTCAGGATTACACGGGGCCCCTGTTCGGGTTACCCCTTGTCAGTTAGCCCGCACAGGGGCAGGTGGTTCTTCCTCAGCAGGCTCAGATGACAGATGGCTCGGCTCGGCCTTAGGAGGAGGGATAACAGCTTCTACATCAACAACCTGGGAGACCCCATACTTCAAAGATCGGAGGAACCTTGGGGAGGTTCTCGTCAGGAGCAGGAACCTCGGCCCGGTCCTCGTTAGTGGCTGGGAGGACCAGTGCGACCGAAATCGGGTCTGGATCCATCACTTCTTCGGTAGAATGGGGTAAGCATATCTGAAACTCCTCCTCAGACATTTCCCTTTTACAGAAGCGATTGGCCGCATGGATGGGCCCCATGTCCTGGTCGGGCAATACCATCGGAATAATTTCAGCACAATCACCAACCCCTTCAAGGCGGATGGAGTCCCTCTCGGCCTCCAACTCAAGTTCTCTCCTCCTAAGATCGGCACGGGCCCGTTCCAATTCGTCGTCTTTAGCCCTCAGCTTAGATTCAACACTGCGCACTTCCACCTGCAGGATCCTGTTATCAGCCTGAACAGCCTCCAAATCCTTCTTGGCAGCATCAGCATTTTTTCTCTCTAAAGAGGCAGCAGCCCGAAGAGCTTTGTTTGTTGTATGAGCCTCAACGGCATCCAGCTCCAAATTTTTTATGTTTTCTTCTTTGCGAACTAGCTCAGCTTCCGTTTCAGAGAGTCGGTTCTGAAGCCTCTGGGCTTGGCCGCCCTCGGACAAAAGGCTCAGAAGAAGATCCTTATTATTGGCCGCAAGATAGGTCGTCTGCCAAAAAGAAACAGAAAATCAGAAAACAAACTAAGTTATAAACTCAAAGCGGGAATAAAGGAAGAATAACTACCTTTGCCATCTGGGAACACAACAAGGTAACCACATCCTCGGGAGAGAGATCTTCGTATCTCGGAATTTTAGCCGGAGGGATCGCCTCGGCCAGTTCATTGATTGCCGGCACCAAATGAGAAGTGGCCTCCCGAATGTCCTGACCAAGGTCTTCTATGCCAAGAATCACGACGCCTTTCTATTTTTTGGAGGAACCCTCCGGCACTCTCTTCTCTATCCGAACGCGCTGCCTCTTGCTCAGGACCCGTTCCTCCTCCGCCTTCCGGACCAGCTCGGCTTCCTCCGCCCCGAATGGACGCTTCCTTTTTCTGGTAGGTTTTGATGGGCTGACAGGACGGGTGGAGACTGTTGGAGATGCCCTGGATTGGGGAGATAAGCTTCAGGTAGCTGACGGAGCCGCCTCCTCAGCCACCTTTTTGGCCTCGGTTGCTGGCCGTTTCCGGGAAGACCCGGCTCCAGTGTGGCCGGTTTTCTTTGTTACACCGACCAGCTGATCCAAGTACTTTGGCCTTTTCGACATACCTACAAAAAAAACAACAAAGGCAAAAAGGGTGGTCAGTCCAGAATCTGAGCAAAACCAAAAAATCATCATGCTAAGCAAACGAGGAGATAGGTCAGAAGGTTAGTAAAAGCCCACCTATCCGCCCCGGGACATTCGGAGGAGCAGTCCGAATCAGGCCCGACTCGAGAAAGGCCGCATCATTAACCAATTTCTTCCAATGATCGGCATAGCGCCGAGCCCAGCATACCCGCTCCCGGACCTGATGAGAAACCTTGGGAGCGTCCCCCCAACAGACTTGGAAGAATTAAAGAAGTTAAAATCCTATCATTAAATCGAAAGTAAGAACGCTAGGGGTTAAAATCCTAACCTCCCGCTCTAAAGATATCCGGGACAGAGACCTCCTCTTCATACGATCTCAGAACTCGTCCCCAATCTCCTGTAGCCCAAAACCATAAGTCTTTGAAGTTCTTGTTGGAGTCGGGGAGCTTGCCGACAACGTTTGGCGAATCAGCATAAGTAGAAAGGTAATACCAACCATAGTGCGTTTTTGGGTTGGCCTTCAATCGATATAGCCTCTTCACTTCTTCAAGAGAAGGTTCACCGAGTCCCGCCCGACTCCAAATCACATGAAGCCCGGCCAAAATCCTCCAGCTGTTCAGGCTCAGTTGACAGGGGGCGATCTCCATCTCGGCCAGCATCCAGGCAAAATAACGTTGAAGTGGTAGCCGAAGACCACACTCAAAGAAAGTCGGAAGAAGGGCCACCGAACCCTCATCAGGTTGGCTAGCACGATCCATTGGCCCGGGGACTTCAAGGGCGATATCTATCGGAATGTCATATCATTGCCGGAGCAGTGCGAGGTCGTATTCAGTTATCTTGGAAGGACGGTCCATGTCCAGAGCCGAGGAGTTAAAATCACCGGGCTCTGGGTCCTTCCGAGGGATCCTCTGATGATAAGTATCTTGTTCAATTTCAGAAGGGGTGGGGCTAGTGTCGAGGTCCTCTATGCTTGGTGCCCCCGAGCTCGAGGAGAGCTCTTCAACAGGGGGAGTCGGAGGTTTAGCAGGGTTTGCAGAGGAAGACCTGGTGTCAGACATCCCTGATATCCGAGAAATAAAAGAAATAGGGGGAAGTCAGTCTATAGCTAATTTCTGAAGCTAAGCTTGTAAGTTCTAAATGCTCTAATAACATCAATCAAGCCATAAATCTCTCCCTAGCAGCACAAAACCAAAACACAAAAAAAAAAGGGAAAAGAAAGGAAGAAAATGGAGCAGGATTCACAACGCATGGAAAGCAAAAGCAAAAAGGTCGTTCAAAAGACTTACTTGTTTCTTTTATAAGGGTTGCAGATTGCTCGGAGCGGTCTGGTCGTTCTGAGGATTCACTGGTCACAACTAAAAGAGAAGAGTTCTCGTGGATTGGGGAGATCGAAGAGTTCGTGAAAGAAGGCAACAGTGTTTACTCCATTTTATTATAGTCTGATCGGTGCACTTGTGGCCGTTGGATTGAACAAAAGCGTCAGATTTACACCACGTATCACTTTTAAAATGATCTTTCAGAATTGGATGGACGGCTGAGATTAGGCGTCTTTTTAACTGACTGTAACGGTCGGATTGTTTTGCTTTTGGCGGGAGCACGACGGATGGTTGACAAGTGGCAGGCTCCCGTCAAAGCCCTAGAAGTGATCCGATGGGCATTTAAGAGGATGTGACGGTTGCGCGTCTCGAGGGGCAAAATTACAGAAGGACAATACGGGGATTTCACCTCGGTAGGAAGAAAGTCAAACCGAACACCTGAGTCAGACCGATCAGGATGTAAGTGTGGGCCGACGAAATTTCTCCTTCAGAAGATGGGCTATCAGTTCATCAACCGTACCACTCTTATATTGTTCCCGGCACCAACTTGTAGGACTCATTGGAACCGAGAACTAGGGAACAGATGTTGATGGTGTTTTCAGGTCCTATGTTATTTAAGGAGCACAACGGGGGTAAAAAGGGTAATTCCCTTCTTGATCGAAGATCATTAATGCCGACCCGCCCACATGAGTGTTATAAAGCCAACAGGTAGAGACCGAGCATTTGATGATTGGTGACCGACCATTTTGGCTCGGATGACCGAGCATTATCAGATCGGCAGAAGCATTCTCAGTTCAAAGGACTACCATGACCGACCTCATGAAGACCGACCAGATAGCGAGGCGTGCTCAGGAAAGTAAGGCATCCTATTTTCTCGGATAAGATGACAAATTATCCTACTTTCATAGGGAGAACTGATGAATCAGTGTCTTAATAGGACAAGAAAAGTAAATATAGTTTTAAACTAGGAATCCTTATGGAAGAAGGAGATTAATTCGACTAGGAAACCCTTGTAAAAGAATGAATCTGATTTCTGCACTATTATAAATAGGAGGGTAGAGTATGCTTAGGGGCATCAGAATCAATATCAAAATCATTGCGATCAGACTTGTAAAACACAAGAGATATCAAAGAAGCATATCTCGGTAATAAAAGTATCATTCGTTTTGTGCCCGTGGACGTAGGTGAGATCTGATCCGCCGAACCACGTTAAATCTCCTTGTTGATTGGTGTATTTATCTGTGTTTTGCTAAATTTGCTTTTGGTTCCCCCTTAACCGAACAAATTCACTATTGAGGGAGGATCGTCTCGGGAGTAATATTCTCATATTGCCTTGAGACCAAAATCCGCCGTCAACAATATATATATATATATATATATATATATATTCCATAAAGTAGTTATAAATATTAGTATGATAAAATCATATGATATGATTAAACGTATATATATTATATGATTTATCAGGACATGTGATGTGATTATGAGCAACCAGATGTCTATCCATTCCATCCCCTTTAGGTTATTCTGTGTATAAGTTTGACATGATTAGTATATGCTCTGCTCGTGTGATGTCGGTTTCGCCGGGTATGACTGCGATTCGTCCCCCGCTCTGTCGTACGTTGAGAGTCCTGACGAGTATGCCCATGATTTTCCCCTGGGTACTAGTTTTTTGTTGTTCTCTGTATGATATAATATGATTTCATGGATATTCTTGTATTACAGCTATTGCATGTTATATTATATGAGGATGTATGAATGAATACTTTATATTAATATTACTATTATTATTTATAGCCAGTTGCAAGTTCATTATTTTCCTATTTTATTTTATTTTATTTTTTCCATGTCGTCTGATTGAGCACTAAAAAGTGCACAATTATTAAAAGAAAAATTAATTATTTTACACTTGTAATTTTATTAATCCCCTTAATTTAGCACATTTGTGAAATAACAATTAATTAACTTTATGTTTTATATATTTTTATTGTGATTTTTATTTATTGTGTAGGTAAAATAAGTACCAAAAGGATGTGTCTTGGTAGTGTAGGGCTCAGGATCTCACCTTAAGGTCATGGGTTCGAATCTAGGGAGTGCGTTTCTTGTAAGAGCCTAGGACAGCCGGAGGTTTTACCTATTCCGCTTAAGTTCGGGAGGGATGGTTTGGCGGTGGGATTTCCAATGATTTCAAAAAAAAAAAGTGTACGTAAAATAATGTTTCGAATGCTCTATAGGAAAATAGACATGAAATCTGAATTTCAGGATCGAGAAACCAAAAAGAACGTGACCATTAGATTCAAAGCGGATTTGGAAAACATTCACCGTGTTTAGATTGACGATAAAATGAGCTTATGATGTATTTAACTACACACGTGTTTTTATAAATATATAAAACAAAACAAAACAAAAAAAAAAATACAAAAAAAAAAAAAAAAAAACAAAAACAAAGAGCAAAAAACAAAAATCAAAATAAAAAAATATATCAATAAAATAAGTCATCCACCAAATTCGGTGGATGATTTATGCAAATTGTCAACAATAATGCAAATGAATTGCATTATGTTGGAAGATGCTGAGCATCCTCTATAAATAGAGGTGCTGGTACTGAGTTCTTTAGCAAATTTCCACAGATCTCTCTGAGATTTTGTGGGACAAGCTCTTGTGTGTATTTTTTATTTTGTAATTTATTAATAAAATTAGGAGTGTTTTTATTTATATCTTGTTCTTTTAATTTTTATCATGTTGGGATAAATGGTGAAGTTAGTGTTATGAAAATATATGGGATTTTTATTTATATTATATTTTATGAATTGTGATAATTTTCCAAATAAAATTTATAATCTTTCCAGTTTATTTAGGACTCTTGACTAGCTGTAGACAGTCCCCGATTGACACAGATAATATTTGAATCTCATAAATGAGAGAGGGTGTACTATTAAAGATCTGAATTAATTATAGACAATACGGTATCGCCTATATGGCTGGTTTTATATATTTGGCATAATTGATTACCTAACTAGACTTGTTATAGACAGATGTTATCACCGCAATTATGGCTGGTTTTATATGTTTTGGCATATTTAGTACTCTGACATGACTAATAATCGACATGACGAATTACATATGTTGGCATAATTAATACCTGATAATTATGAAATAAATTAATAGAAAAATAATTATAATTTATATTTTATAAAAAGTTAAAATTCTTTATATTTGAAATATCAAGAATGGATCCCCTAACCCTAATATTTTATTTTTTTATTAGTTGAATTATTATTTTATCTTATTAAATCTATTCCATGTGGATCGACCCCGGACTAACCGGGGTATTTTATTACTTTGACACTCTCATACTTGGAAGTAAAGAACTATTTTTTGAGTGTGTCAAGTTTTTGGCGTCGTTGCTGGGAATAAAATTTAATAGATAGAGTAATAATTTAACCTTATTATATTTTTTCACTTTTTGTGTCGTTTTGTGTGTTTTAAAAAAAACTTTTATATTTTTTGTTGTTTTGTGTATTTTGTAAAAAAAAAACCATCACTTGCTAAATTATAGTCTCGGGAATATGACTTTAAAAGACAATGTTTGTCGATTTATAAGAAAATTAGATGGGAAGCATATCCTCGACCCATAGAGGGCGTTCAAGCCGTTACTGGACGTAAAAATAGAGGAAGATGTGAACCATAGACCCGGCCAAGGTTCCGGTTCCGAACTGGTAGAAACCGGGCGATTCCGATTCCGGATCCGGATCCGGAACCGTATCTTGACCGGTTCGGTTAGGGTTCCTACCCTAACCGAACCGGTGGGAACCGCTGGAACCTTAGGCTTCCCATCCACGAGTGTGGAACCGGAATCGAACCGGTTAATTACGGTTCGGTAGCCGTTGGGAGGGTTAGAACCCTAGGGTTCCAACCGGAACCGTCCGGTTCCAACCAGTTCGGAACCGGAATCTTAGTCGGGTCTATGGCTCACATCTTCCTCTGGTTTTACGTCCAGTAACGGCTTGAACGCCCTCTATAGGTCGAGGATATGCTTCCCATCCAATTAGCAGTATTGTAGATTCAATTGTCAATAGAACCCTCGGCTTCCCATCCACGAGTGTGGAACCGGAACCGAACCGGTTAATTTCGGTTTGGTAGCCGTTGGGGGGTCCCAACGGCTACCGAACCGGAATTATCCGGTTCGGTTCCGGTTCCACACTCGTGAAATCGGGAATCGTCCGGTTCGGTTCCGATTCGGAACTGAACCGGACCGCCGACCAGGTCTAGTGAGTCACAATCACAACTACATTTCAATTTACTGTTTTGATTTTTTTTTAGTTATAATCTTTCTTTTTATTAACAGTATTGTAGATTCAATTTTCAATATAACACGAATCAGGTGATGTCTTTTAAACTATACTTCTTTTTATTTAGACATTAGGGAACATGTCTCAATTTAGTTGGGGGAGTGGATGTTTGACTAGAATGCTTTTATTTTTTTGTTTAAAAAAAATTATTTTATTTTGTGTGTAAAAAAATAAAAAATTGTTTTTGTTTTTGTTTTTGTTTTTGTTTTTAATGTAATTCGTAACAAATTATTTTTGTTTCTTTCATTTTAAATCATTTAAATTTGTGAATTCTCCATGAAATTGTTTAAGTTTGATTTTCAAATGCTCATTTGACAAGTATTATCAACATACATGGTAACATATTATCATAGGTTGAAAGTGGAAATTTTAAAATATTCAGTTCTCTAGTTTGTTGGAGGTAGCACCTAAAAGCAATGGAGTTTGTGTTTTTATTTCAAAAAAAAGGGCAAATAAAAAAAAAAACTAATCAAGTTTCTACTTAGTAACCGGACATCTTACCTCAGCAAGTAGTGATTGTTCGCGTAAAACGGTAGAACTTAAGTTTTTTTTTTTAAAAAAATATGTTTGTGAATAAGTTCGATTTCGTAGCTTCTCTAAATCGAGCAATTAAGTCCGTATGAGTGTTTTAACACTTAGTGGCCAACTGGTTTGGGTGTCACTGGCCCAAAGTTCGTTACATGTGACACACTCAAAAAGTGATTCTTTACTCCCAAGTATAAGAGTGTCGAAGTAGCAAAATAACCCGGTAAGTCCGGGGTCGAACCACAATGAATAGATTTAACAGGATAAAATAATAATTTGAGTGAAAAGAAAAAGATTGAATTGTTTGAGTGATTGAAAAATGTTAAATTAAACTGCAATAATAAAATAAAATGTCGGGGCTAGGAGATCCACTTTTAATATTTCAAATTTAGAAATCTCACTTCTTATAATATATAAATTGTCATTATTACCCAATTAATTTATTTCAGGAATTAAAGGAATTAATTATGTCAAAACAAATAAAACCAGCCATAAAGGCGGTGATAACTTTGTCTATAACAAGTCCAGTTAGGTACTTAATTATGCCAAATAAATAAAACCAGCCATATATGCGGTAACAAAGTTTGTCAATAATTAATCAAGAATTAAATTAAATATTTATCATTAGATTACAATTTATATATTATAATATAGGTGAGATTAATCTATATTTTCATATTAAAAGCTTCTCCCTTTACCCCAGCAAAAAGAAATTAACTATTTATAATTTGAATAAAAACACACATAATTTTATTAATAAAACAAAACGAAATTACAATAAAGTTTTTTTTTTGAAAAAAAAACACACAAGATACTCTCCCCAATTCTACAGAGAATTCGGAGAAAGCGTGAATTTTAAAGTACCGAGCACCCTCTATTTATAGAGGTGCTCGACAGCTCGCCCCTCTCTCTCTCAAATCTTTCTTTTTCTCTTTTGTTTCTTTCTTTTTCTTTTTAATTATTATTTTTTCTTTTCAAATGTTGCCATTCACCGAAAGGTGATGGCAACATTTTTATTTTTTGTTTTTATTTAATAATATTATATATATATATATATATATATATATAAATCTTGGTTGGACCTCCAATAATAATATATATAAAATATTATATATAAAAAATCTTGATGTGTTCTCCAAAATATATTATATTTATATATTATATAAATATATTTTATATTAATAATACATGTATGGGCAAATACATCATAATCTCATTTTGTCGCTAATCTAAACACGGTGAATGATTTCCTAAGTCCGTTTTGAATCTAGCTGTCATGCTCTTTTTGGGTTTTCTGAGTCCTGAAATTCAGATCTCATATCCGTTTTTCATGTTGAGCTTCCGAAGCAGTATTTTACCTACATAATAAATAAAAATCACAATAAAACATAAATATAATTATTATTTAACAAATGTGCTAAATTAAATGGATTAATGAAATTATAAGTGTAAAATGATTAGTTTCTCTTTTATTAAGTGTACATTTTTTAATACTCATCACACCCCCAACCAGCTTATTACTAGTCCCTAATAATTTAAGTGAAAACTTGAAAAAAATTCTAATCCAAGTTAATAATTATTTTCTTACTTTTTAAATAATCAAATAAGTAAATTCTCATGTACTTTTTACCATTATTCCATACACACCCACAATATTCACAGGTCTTGTTGAAAATAGAGTAATATTTTTGTCCTAAAATTATATTAGTGTTCATACATTTTGGCAATGAAAGTTTATTTATAAATACAAAAATAGTTTTTTTTTGTTAAATATTAATATATCTTCAATCATTGTAACGAACTTTGAGCCAGTGACTCCCAAACCAGTTGACTTTAGGGCACTAGGTGTTAAGACACCCATACAGACTTAATTGGTCGGATCTCAGATGTTAAAAAGAAGAAGTGTCTGACTTCCATAACCTTTCTCTTTAACTCATGTAACGAGCTTTGGGCCAGTAACTCCCAGACCAGTTGGCCTTAGGGCACTAAGTGTTAAGAAACTCATACGGACTTGATTGCTCGAGTTAGAGAGGCTACGAAATCGAACTTATTCACACACATTTTTTTTAAAACTAACTCAAGCTCTACCGTTTTACGCGAACAATCACTGCTTGTTGAGGCAAGATGTCCGATTATTAAGTAAAAACATGGTTAATTTTTTTTTTGAATAAAACATAAATTCCACTGCCCTTAGGTGCTACCTCCAACAAAATAGAGAACTGAATATTATAAAATTTTCACTTACACCCATGATAATATGTTACCTTGTATGTTGATAATATTTGTCAAATGGCTTATAAAGATCAAATTTAATTAATATTATGGAGAATTTATAAATTTAAATGATTCAAAAAGAAAGGAACAAAAATAACTTGTTACGAATTATTTTGAGATACAACTCAGTAGCAAAAACTCCTTACACTACCATCTCCAAACAACAATTGGTTAGTCAAAAATTTGTTGTTAATTTGTGTGTAGTTTTTTTTTTTTGAAAAACACAAAAGAAAATCAACACAAAACACTTTTTTTTACACATAAAATAACAACAAAGTAAAAACAACATAAAAGAAAACTTTTTTTATAAAATATCAAAACAAAAACGGTTAATGAACAACACAACAACGAAATATAAAAATAAAAACTATCTAGTCAAATATCCACTCCCCCAACCAATTTGAGATATTGTCCCCAATGTCTGAAAAAGAAGAAGTAGAGTTTAGAAGACATCACCTGGTTAATGTGAAATTGACAATTGAATCTACGACTATTTAAAAGGAACAAAATTACAGATTAAGATTCAAGTTCACTCTACTCTTCTTACCACGATCGTCACCAGACCAATTCAACTTGGAAAGAATGAGGTCTATTTTTGGTTCATAAGCTAAGAGTTGGTCAATTAATTCATCAACTTTTCTTGCAGTTAGGACGATATCTTTTACCGATTTTGAACTGAACCCATGTCTTTTGGCATCCTCAATAAATACAAAAAGAAAATTGAAAAAGCGATCAACATTAAGTAGTCTGATGGGTTTTTGGTGAATGTTCAAGTTTGCCCATGACGCAACTGTGAATATTTCTTCCAACGTGTCCAGCCCACCTGGTAAAGCAATAAAAGCATCAACATGATTGATTATTTCAGTAAGTCTTTCAGACATACCTGAGACAATGCATTTTTCAGACATACCTGGATGTGTCGAAGAGAGAAATGACGAGATGAATTTATAGATCCTGAAAAAGGGTGAGTAATAAATGCACTAGTACCTGTAAAATGACAATTGTCGGATTAACAATAAAATAGATCGTGAAAGTCAAAAAGTTTAGATATTGTCGGTAAAAGTAAAGAAAATCAAAACAATAAATTAAAGTAAATCAAAATAGTAAATTAAAATAAAGGAAATCAAAGCAATAAATAAAAAAAATATGTACTGGTAGTGGTGATTGTGGCTCACATCTTCCTTTGGTTTTACGTCCAGTAACGGCTTGAACGCCCTCTATGGGTCGGGGATATGCTTCCCATCCAATTTTCTTATAAATTGGCAAACATAGTCTTTTAAAGTCAGATTCCTGAGACTGTATTATTGTTTTTCCTTTTGAAATTGTGTATGCAAATTGCGAATTACTCGATGAACATGTCCACTAGGATGCGTCTCAAGAGTCAATGATATGTCATCTAAAGACTCTTTACTCAAGCCATCTTTAATGAATTAAATTTTATCTTCGCGATTGTTAGACACCATTCCTAAAGAACGACAACGAGTGTTGCACGTCCAGCGTGCACATTTATAACAAACACATAATTGTTTAACTCTTCATTTTTTAGCATAGGTGATTTTCCCTAAACCATACATGTAAGAAATGAAAGAGTCAGATGACTCACCTGCCAAGCGAACCCTTGCTTCAATTACCCAACGAATATCACTAGGAATACCATGGATCATAAGAAGCCTCAATCTTTCGGCATGTGCTTTGTAAATTTTCATCAAAGTAATTTGGGGGAGAGAAGGAAAATGTTTGTGGAGTTTTACGAGAGTTTCTTCCATGCCTTGATTGTAGGGTATCAGTAATTTTAGGAAATAGCCATTGTTTAATCGGGGTGTAAGATTCTGACAAAAAGAAAAAAAATACTGCAAAGCTCAAGAAAAATGGAAATTAGACAAATACAAAAGAAAGGAAAAGAAAATACTTCAATCACAGTACACTAGGTTTGAAAGGAAAAAGATTTTTGAAAATTTGAATACTCCAAAAATGATTTCAGATGTTGTCCATTCACTTTAAATACATCATCATCCCTAGGATTCTCAATGTCAATAGCCCCATATGGATAAATGTGCTTCACAATAAATGGGCCACTCCATTTGGATTTCAATTTTCCAGGAAATAAATGAAGACGAGAATTATAAAGCAAAACTTTTAACCAATTTCAAATATTTTTTTTGTGAAATTCGACTATCATGAAATGCCTTAGTTTTAACTTTAATAATTTTTGCATTCTTATATGAGTCATTCATTAACTCTTCAAGTTCATTTAATTACAGTTTACGTTCATGACTTGCATTTTCAAGGTTTGAATTGAATGCTTTAATAGCCCAATATGCCTTATGCTCAAGTTCTACAGGCAAATGACAAGGTTTTCTATAAACTAGATGATAGAGAGACATTCCCAAATATGTTTTGAAACCTATTCGGTATATCCAAAGTGCATCAGTCAGTCGAAAAGACCAATCTTTACGATTTGGATTGACCATTTTTTCTAAAATTTGTTTGATTTCCCTATTTGCTAGTTCAACTTGACCATTTGTCTGAGGGTGATAGGAGGTGGAAACTTTATGTGTAACTCCATACTTTTTCATTAAGGATTCAAAAAGTCTGTTACAAAAGTGTTTACCTCCATCACTTATAATGGCCCGAGGGATTCCAAATCGACTTAAAATATTTTCTTTTAAAAATTTAATCACAGTTTTGTGATCATTATTTCGACAAAGAATCGCCTCAACCTATTTTAAGATATAATCAACTGCAACTAAAATATATAAAAATCAAAATGATAGTGGAAATGGACCCATGAAATCTATCCTCTAACAATCAAAGATTTCGATGACAATGATGAGATTTAAAGGCATCATGTTTCTTTTTGAAATGGATCCTAACTTTTGATAATTTTCACAAGTTTTGCAAAAAGCATGGATATCTTTAAAAATACTGGGCCAATAAAATCTACACTGTAAGATTTTTACAGCATTTTTCTTAGATGAGAAATGACCTCCACGTGCTTCTGAATGACAAAACTGAATAACACCACTTATCTCACTGTCCGGTATGCATCATCGAAAAATTTGATCATGGAAATATTTGAACAAATATGGATCGTCCCAGTAGAATCTTTTGACTTCAGTCAAAAATTTCTTATTGTCTTGATGGCTCCAATCCGGAGGTATTTTTCCTGTTGCAAGAAAATTGACAACATTAGCATACCAAGGCATTGTATTTACAGAAATTAAAAAATCATTAGGAAAAGAGTCATTGATAGGAGTTGTGTCAATTGATGACTCATTTGTGAGTCTCGATAAATGATCTACAACCACATTCTCTGCTCATTTCTTATCCTTGATTGTGAGATTGAATTCTTGAAGCATCAAAATCCATCGTAGTAATATTGGCTTTGCATCCTGTTTAGACATCAAATATCTAACAGTAGCATGGTCAGAATAAACAACGGTTGAGGAACCAATTAAATATGATCAAAATTTGCCCAACGCAAATATTACAACAAGTAGTTCATTTTCCGTGGTAGTGTAATTCATTTGTGCATTGTTTAAAGTTCTACTTGCGTAATAAATTACATACGGCTTACCTTCCTTTCTCTGTCTTAATACTGCGCCAACAACATAATCACTTACAGCACACATTAGTTCAAAAGGCAAAGACCAATCAAGGGATTACATTATAGGAGCATAAGTCAAAAGACTGATAATGTTTTCAAATGATTCTTGTCATTCTTCTGTCCATTGAAATGTTGCATCTTTTAATATGAGGTTACACAATGGTCTGGATATGGTACTAAAATTTTTAATGAACATCATATAAAATCATGAATGTCCTACGAAAAAAAGGATTTCCCTGACTGTTTTTGGTGGTGGCATTTTAGAGATTACCTCAATTTTTACCTTGTCAATCTCAATGCATTTAGATGACATAACGTGACCCAAAATAATTCATGAATTAGTCATGAAATGGCATTTTTCCTAATTTAAAACAAGTCTTTTTTCTTCCCATCTTTTCAAAGTATTTTCCAAATTATTCAAGCAATTTCAAAAGAGTTTCCAAAAATAGT
>SKCR01030364.1:0-31255 GCA_019454045.1 Zanthoxylum bungeanum | reverse complement strand
GACAATGGTTTGACTTTTCCGAGTCATAAGACGCAGCGACCCTTAGGCGTGGTCTTATAACTTAGTGGTAGAGATTGGTGTCCACAAGGGCTAGCATAAGCTATGGCATGTTTGATTGCCCAACCCAATGATCAAGGAATTGTGAGTTATATCATAAATTGGTTGGGAACCTACCTAATTGTCGTATTTTATAACGACCAGCCCTAGTCGAAGTTATGAAATGATGATAATGGGATCCTTGCCCACAAGAAATCCATCATATTGGGGTTGATGCGATTTGCTTAAAATTTTAAAACAATTGAGTGGGAGCAACTTCATAATAATAAAAGCCCATGTTATTATGAAATATTAATGAAAACATATTCCTAATTTTAACATTCTCTCTTAACAGGTGGGTAAAAATATTTCACAAACATTCAAATGGAAAACAGAGTATCACTTCGTTCCATCCTTGATGAGCATAAGCTCAAAGAGGACAACTACAATGACTGGTTTAGAAACCTTAAAATTGTCTTACGACAAGAAAAGATTTTATATGTTCTTGAAAGACCATTTCCCCCTAAACCCGCGGAAGATGCTGACCAAAATACATTTGATGCTTAGAAGAAACACGTCGATGATGATGAGGAAGCAGTTTCCATAATGCTTGGCTCTATGTCGGATGAACTTCAGAAAGCTCACGAAGATATGGATGCTCAAACCATCATCTTTCACTTGAAGGAGTTGTATGCAACTTCTGTTCATACAGTGAGATTCCAAGTGTCATGTGCCTTATTCCAAACCAGGTATAAGGAATGATCTGTTAGTAGAGATGTGCTTAAGATGATTGGCCACATTGAAAAATTGGCCAACCTCGGGTTCATCATGGATCATGAGATAGGTCACGATTTAATTCTTCAGTCCTTACCAAAAGACTTCTCTAACTTTATTATGCAGTTTCATCTGTCTGATAAAGAAGCTACTTTAGCAGAATTGCACAATCTGATAAATCAAGCAGAGAAGGACTTGAAACCGGAGCTTTAAACCTCCGTCATGCTTACGGGTACGGACCTGAAGTGACGAGGCCCAAAGAAAAATAAGGCCAAGGCTCCAAATCACCTAAAGCCCAATGGTAAGGTAGAGAAGAAAAAGGGAAATGGAAATGTTTCTTTTGTGGAAAAAAAGGTCATTGGAAGAAAGACTGCAGATCTTTGAAAGCCAAGGAAGCTAGGGAAGCCCAAGAGGCCAAGAAGCCCAATGCTTCAGGTATGTTGTATATAATTGAACTATATTCTCAAAACTTGAACCTTCTACTTGGGTGCTTGACACCGGTTGTGGGACTCACTTGTGTAACAATATGCAGGGCCTGAGAAACAGTATGAGACTTCGTCATGGGGAGGTTGACTTAAGCATGGGTAATGGAGCAAAACTAGCTGCATTGTGCGTAAGGACTTATTCATTAGTTTTGCCGAATGGTTTAGTTTTAGACTTAGAAGATTGTGTTTATGTACATTCTCTAGTAAAGAACATCATTTCAATTTCTTCTTTATGTAATAAAGGCTTTTCATGCCTAATAAGTTGTAATGAATGTTCTATTTATTTCAATGAAATAAAATATGGAGATGGTATTTTGAATAATGGTATCTATGTCTTACAAACTAACAAAGGATGTTCAACCTCTAATATATACAACGTTAACTCGAATAATCTCAATGAATCACTTCTATGGCACAATCGCTTAGGTCATATCAATGAAACAAGATTAATTAAGCTACATAAGGATGGGTATTTCAAACCCTTCAAATATGAACCTTATGGAACTTGTGGGTATTGTTTACTTGGTAAAATGACCAAATTACCCTTCAAAGGTAAAGAACAACATGCAGCGGAGACATTAGAACTCATACACTCTGATGTATGAGGACCAATGTCAGTCACCGCTAGAGGTGGATTCTCATACTTCATTACCTTTATCGATGATTACTCGCGATATGGGTATGTGTACCTTATGTGGTACAAATCTGAAGCCTTTGAGAAATTCAAAGACTTCAAAGCTGAAGTAGAAAACCAGCTTAATAAAAGTATTAAGTCACTAAGGTCTGACCGAGGTGGTGAATACTTAAGCGACGAATTTCAAGATTACTTGAGAGAAAATGGCATTGTTTCCCAGTGGACTCCTCCGGGAACTCCACACATAATGGGGTCTCCGAAAGGAGAAATCAGACATTATTAGATATGTTCCGATCAATGATGCCAGTCACGGATCTACCTCTTTCATTTTGGGGTCTTGCTTTAGAAACTGCAACACTACTACTAAACCAAGTTCCTTCCAAGACTGTTAGTCAAACACCATATGGGTTATGGTCTGGGAAACGTCCTAGTCTTAGTTATCTAAGAGTTTGGGGATGTGACACATATGTTAAGCTCACAAAAACTAACAAATTGGATGATAGGGCAGTTAAATGTAAGTTTGTAGGATATGCATTGAACTCAAGAGCATACGTGTTCTACGTCCCAAATGAACAAAGAACATTTGTCTCACGAAATGCTAAATTTCTAGAGAATGAATTCCTTCTCAAGAAATATAGCGGGAGTAGACTTGACCTCGATGAGGTACGGGAAGAACAAACTAACATAGAACTAAACCCCAGGCCCCTCAAAGGGGCAGCGACGGAACAACCACTAGGTTATAAACTTAGAAGGTCTGGTAGGGAAAGATATGAGCCTGAAAGATATGGTTTCCATATTGATGAGGAACATTATCAGGTCATTAATAATGATGATCCCACCAGTTATGACAAAGCAATGCGTGACATTGATTCAGTCAAGTGGCTTGAGGCCATGAAATCTGAAATAGACTCTATGTATCAGAATCAAGTCTGGGACTTGGTGGATGCACCTGAAGGGATAAAACCCATAGGCTGCAAGTTGATTTACAAGCGTAAAACTGATGCAGAAGGCAACATCCAAACCTATAAGGCTAGGTTGGTGGCGAAAGGTTATAGACAATTCCAATGAATTGACTATGATGAAACCTTCTCGCATGTTGCAATGATAAAGTCCATTCGAATTTTACTGGAACTAGCTTCACACTTTGATTATGAGATTTGGCAGATGGATGTCAAAATAGCTTTCCTTAATGAGAACCTCGTAGAGGAAGTCTATATGACACAACATGAGGGGTTTGCATCTAAGGATGATCATAATAAAGTATGCAAGCTTAAACAATCCATTTATGGACTCAAGCAAGCCTCCAGAAGTTGGAATATATGATTTGATGAGACAATCAAAGACTTTGACTTCATCAAAAATGTAGACGAGCCTTGTGTTTACAGGAAAAGTAGTGGGAGTGTTGTTGTGTTTCTTGTATTATATGTCGATGACATATTAATCATCGGGAATGATATTCCCATGATGCAAGCCACCAAGCAATGGTTATCTCAGAATTTCTCCATGAAAGATTTTGGAGAAGCAGCCTACGTCCTTGGCATTAAGATCTATCGTAATAGATTTAAGAGGTTGTTAGGACTTTCTCAATCTACATACATGGATAAAGTTTTGAAAAAATTCAAAATGGAAGATTCCAAAAGAGGTAATTTACCTAATTGTCATGGAATCAAATTATCTAAGGAGCAATGTCCACATACTCCATCAGATAGAGAGCGTATGAGTAGGATCCTTTATTCTTCAGCAGTAGGATCGATCATGTACGCCATGCTATGTACAAGACCTGATGTCTCTTATGCTCTTAGAATATCTAGCAAGTATCAGGCAAATCTTGGTGAACAACACTGGGCAGCTGTCAAAACAATCCTCAAGTATCTGAGAAGAACTAAGGATGTCTTTTTGACATACGGAGATTGTTCTGAGATGAAAGTCATTGGTTACTGTGAAGAAAGCTTTCAGACCGATAGGGATGACATCAGATCACAAACAGGATATCTGTTTACTTTGAATGGCAGAGCTGTCAGTTGGAAAAGCTTAAAGCAGTCAACTACAGCGGACTCCACCACTGAAGCCGAGTATATTGCAGCATCTAAGGCAGCTAAAGAAACAGTCTGGATAAAGAAGTTCATCACTGAGCTGGAAGTGCTTCCGCGATAAAGAATGGCGTCACGATGTACTGTGACAACACGGGCGCCATTGCTCAATCAAAGAAACCAAGGCCCAGCAGAAATCCAAGCATGTACTCAGGCGATTTCATCTCATAAGGGAGATTGTTGAGAGAAAAGAAGTTATTATAGAGAAGATACCCACAGAAGATAATCTTGCAGATTCTCTGACTAAAGGGCCGACTCAACAAAAGCATGATAGGCACACCCGAGAGTATAGTGTCCAGATTCATACTAGTTGGCTATAGTGCAAGTGGGAGATTGTTAGGGATATGCCATATACCCAACTGTGGATGAGCTATATGTACATGTATTTGTAATATTTTCATTAATTAATAAAATGACAATCTTTATTATACGTGTCTTACATAACTTATATGAATCATCAAAGACTGTAATAAAGCCCTTGGAGTAATAAGATGAGGGCTTCCACGCCTTATGAGAATCATTACTCTCAAACGTTCCTAGTCATAGTTTTGTGAATAATCTAAGCGTTCACAAAGCGGAGAGACTAGCATGATGATATGATCCGTCCTTAAGTGGGGTAGCCGATCTCATAGGCTACTAGCGGAGATCCATCCGCTTGGTGTATCATATGGATGCATGAGTTGCTCGTGTCCACCGAACTGACCGCCGAAAGTTTTCACATTGAGTGTTTATCCCGTGTCTGTGAGAACTTTCATGTATCGATTGTATGACTAGTCCTTAGACTTGAGGTCTTTAAAATCTTATGTGTGGATCAAATAACTTTGACATTCTCATTCCCCGGTTAAAAAGATCCGGTCATAAGGGTATGATTGGGTCATTTGTTGAAACACATGAAGTTTGTAAGGATACAACAGAGAATCACCACTCTCTCAGATAATATTTTCTTATAAGAGTAGTATTCCAGTTCGCGGGTTGATATGTGTGATCAGTGCTTGAGACTGTGGCCGCAGCGGAAGAATCATGTGAGATTCTTGGGTTAGCACGATTAATGACACTATCAACATCATACCTTTGACTATATGGGTAGACACTTTCCATACCCTAGGTCAAACGGTGGGGATATAGTAATGCGATGGACCGTATCATATGTAAATCGCATACAGAATGGGTGTATATATATCTTTCCTTCTAATTTGGGGGCCTTGGCATGTTGCTAGATGTCAACCTTGGTCAATGAAATCGAACGACCATCTGATTGGAGGATAATTTATGTTCGATTAAATTATCACGATTCATTTCATGTCCAACTTGAGGGGAACCCAAAAGGTCACCCAAAACAAAGTCGAAATCAATGGTTAACGGTCCACAGTACAAATTTAACAGCATGTATGATTGCTGTATGAATTATTCATAAATGGTTCAATGTGTTTAATTATTGAACAGATCATTTATGAGGTTCCATAGTGGCTTAGGGATTGGTGAATGACGATAGGGGCACTTTGGGAATTGGAATAAATAATAAAAAACATGAATAGTAATTTTTTTTTATTTATTTGTTATTTGTTTTGAATTCCATTTCGGCCCAAACTCTTATTAGGGTTTTATAATCTCATTAAACCACTAAATTAAGATCCAATGGCTAAGATTAAATTAGCATTTATCCCACATCGGATTCTTAATTAATTTTGTTGTTTTGGAGCACCTATATAAACCCAATGAATTCTTTACAAATTGTTACACCAAACCTTTCATATCTTGGGTTTATATAAGTGAGCAACTCTAAAGTTTAAGAGTAAGTCACTGATTTTAAGGATCCTTAAGTCTAATTGACTAGATGAACCTCGAGTTAAAAGTTTTTAGGTATTTGCCTAGGCTAGCACCAAAGGCAAAATACATGTGCACTGAAGTCGTAGTCTTGCCGTTGAGTTTTGGCTTTGCTGTGTGCTTCTTTGGAGGCCACACACTTGGGTGGCTCTTTGCAACGTGGAAGAGCTTGCTTAGATTGGAGGAGGACTGGAGGAGTCTTCGGTTCAAGTAAGTCTTTTTCTTTCTATATTTTAATTAGAGTTCTTATGATAGTTAGCATGTTTAGGTTTACATTCTTTGCATGTTTTATGAGTTTTTATGCTTAGAATATATATTAACATGTCTAGGCTTGTAGAATAATCAAAACAAATGGGTCTTGGGCAAAGGGATAGCGGCATCATATTTTTTTTTAATTTTTCCGCTGCGCACTCGCGGCCGCTTCCCAACAGCCTTTTGAGAATGCCAAATTGTACAAAGAAAAGGCCAAGAAGAGACATGATGAGAAGTTAGTGCGCATACAACTGGAACTAGGGCAGAAGGTACTGTTAAACAAATCAAGGTTGAAACTCTTCCCATGGAAGCCAAAATCACGATGGTCATGACCATTCTTAATCACCCAAGTTTTACCAGATAGAGCTGTTGAGATACATGATCCCGACTCCAACAAAACATTCAAGGTTAAAAATAATCTTGTCAAGCACTACTGGGGAGAATCATTTGAGCGAAAAAAAGAAAGTGTCACACTTTCAGATCCAGCCTAACGTTCGGGAAATCATGTCTAGCTGACGACATTAAACTTAGCGCTAGCTGGGAGGCAACCCATGCAATTTGTGTATATATTGTGATTTGGTGTCTTTTAATTTTTGTGTGTTTAGTTTTTGCAGGTTAAGTCATTTCAAGATGGAAGATGCTCTCGCAAATCTTCACAAGCAATTTCCTTCTCTCCCTAAAAAATCTCTGATGAAAGTTTACAAAGCTCGCTTGGAACGGATGAGACTACTGATGATCAAATGTATGCCTACTGACATTCGTTGGATTATTGAAGCACGGGTCTGATTGACAGGTGAGTCCTCTGGCTTTTTTATTTCACATCTTCCTGTTTTAGGAAGAAGCATATATGCTAAAAAGAGAAGAGCCTAAAGAATATGTGTTTTTTATAAATGTGCTCATATGTTTTGTGATACTCGTTATCGTTATTTAGGAATGGTGTCTGATAACCGTGAAGATAAGATTAATTTCATTAAGGATGGCTTGAGTAAGAAGTCTTTGGATGACATATCTAAAACTCTTGAGACGCATCCCAATGGATATGTATATCACGAAATTCGCATGTTATATGCACAATTCCGTAAAGAAAGACAACAATTAAGTCTTGGGAATCTGACTATAAAAGACCCTGTTTGCCAATTTATAAGAAAATTGGATGAGAAGCTTGTCCCAGATGCATGGACATCATTCAAGCCATTACATTATTGTAAATATTATATCTCTTTGTCTTTTCCTAATAATTGTGATTTGTTTTGTTATTTTCTCCGACAGGATCCAGGCTACTTTTTGACCTTTCACGATTTACTATTTTGCTACTAATCGTCCTTTGGAAGATACTTGTGCTATTATTACTCACCATTTTCAGGTTCTATAAATTCAACTCATCATTGCACCTTTGAAGGCATCCAGATAAAAATGGCAGCTACTTCAAGAAGACGGGTTGAAAACATCTGTGTGTTTTGCGGTACCAGTGTTGGTGTTAAACCAGAATACGTAACAGCGGCACAGGAATTGGGTCGAGTCATTGTTGCAAGGAATATGCACTTAGTGTATGGCGGTGGCAATCTTAGACTAATGGGGATAGTTTCAAAGGTTGTATAAGATGGAGGCAGTCAAGTCTTGGGAATCATCCCAAAACCCTTGGCGGAGGCGAATCTTATTGGATCATCAAAAAGCGAGGAACTAATCGTGCCAGGTATGTCTGAACGACTGGTAGAGATGATTAACCGTGCTGATGCTTTTATTGCTTTGTCATGAGGCTTGGGCACGATGAAGTAAATTTTTACAATACTATCTTGGGCAAACTTGAACATACACCAGAAACTGCTTAGACTGTACAATGTTGATGGATTTTATGATTTTCTTTGTGTGAATCTTGATGATGCCCGGAGAAATGGGTTCGTGTCAAAGCCTGTAAAAGAACTCCTCTTTACTGCCAGAACTGCCCCAGATTTAATTGACCAAATCTTAGCCTTTGAACCTCAAATTGACCCCATTCTTTCCAAGATAAACTGGTCCGATAATGATCGTGGTAAGAGGCATCGGATAAATCTGGATCTTAACCTTTAACTTTTCATTTAGATGTAGAATTTCAGCTAACCATGTACAGTTTTCTAAACTCTTCTTCTACTGTTTAAGACATTGGGGACAATATCTCATTTAGGTTTGGGGGAGGAGAATAGTTAAATTGTATCTTGTTTTTATTGTTTTATTTTTAGTCAAAAATTTTCGAAAAAGCCAAAAAAAATTTGAAAAATTTTACAAAAACCAAAAAAAAATATTTTGTATTTTTGTGTTTTTATTTGATTAATCAGGTGAAATTGGTGTAAGATAGCTTTGTAAGGAATTTCCATTCCTGAGACGTATCTCAACCTATTTCGGAACAAGTTAATTTTTATTTATTTCCTTTTAAATTATTTAATTTGTGAATTCTCCATAATACAGACTAAAATGAATCTTCATATGCTCAGTTGACAGGTATTATCAGCATACATGGTAACATACAGACATTAGCTGTAATTGAAAAGTTTGTAATATTCAGTGCTCTAGTTTAATTGGAGGAAGCATCTATAAAAAGTGATGGAGTAAAAAAAAACTTCTAAGATCCGAGTTATTAAGTCTGTAAGGGTGATTTAACACCTAGTGCCCTAAAACCAACTGGTTTGGGAGTCACTGGCCCAAAGCTCACTACATGGATCAAAGATGTTGCAAATATATATATATATATATATATATATATATATATGAAGTTTGAGTAATTAAGTCCGTAGGGGTATCTTAACACCTAGTGCCCTAAAACCAACTGGTTTAGGAGTCACTGGCCCAAAGCTCGCTACATAGATGGAAGATATTGTATATAAATAATAAAAAAAATCAGAAAAATATTCCATTGCTAAAAAAGGTGTGAATTCTGATAAAACTTTAGGACAAAAATATTACTTCTTCTCAACTGCACTTGTGACTATTGTGGGAAAAATGAGTTGATTAATATTTTGTTGGCTATGTATATGAAGAATGGTAAAAAAATAATCAGAGAATTCACTTATTCGGTAATTTAGAAAGAAATAAAACAACTATTAACTTGGATAAGAAGTTTCACCTATTTAATCACTAACTTCTTTATTCTATTTTCTCTTGTCTTTTTGCTTTTGTATGCATTATTTTTATTATCTTTTTACTTTTGTAAAACGTTTGTGGATATCGTTGCTATTAGCCCTCACGAGACTACAACTCGTCCACTAGGGACACCTAGAGGTTTAAAGGCTTGTTGCATACGTTAAATGCAACAGTGATCCCTAAGAAAGTGGCTTAGTTTAATTTTAATTGTTTCTTGTATTTTATTTTGTTCTTTTGCTCGAAGACTAGCAAAATGTTAGGTTTGGGGGTGTGATGAGCGGAAAATATATCAATATTTACCGCCCCTTTTACTTAATATTTTGTTTAGTTTCTCAAGTTTGATGAACGTTTTGATGTGTTTTAGTTTATTTTGCAGATAAAATAATATTGGGACTCAATGAAATCATTTAGGACGAAATGTGGGTCAAATAAGGGAAAAAATTGGACTTGACATATTAATTTTGGAGATTGGAAACTTGAAAGGGCGTTCTAACGAAGTGCAGTTTCAGAAATTCTAGTTTTTGTAACTGTCGTATTTTGGGCATAACGTTTTACTCCAATATCGGATTGAGCTTATTCAAGTTCCAGATTAAATAAGACTCAAAGATCTACAACTTTGAAGAATAAAATAATCTCGAATTCTGAAGATTTCATGACCGAAATTGATGAAACATCCGGAAGTGTGTTATATGTAATTATTAAAGTTATTTTCAAAGCAAAAAAATAAAAATAAATAAAAAATAAATAAAAATAGTCAATCTCCAACCAAACATGATAAAAATTAATAATGGATTTGGTGGAGCAATTAATGGAGCAATTAATGGAGGATTTGGTGGAGCATTTGGTGGATGATTTGATGGAGGTAAAATTTTGCCTATAAATACCAAGCCATTTTATTTGTAAATTCATACTTTCTTCTTTGAAATTCCTTAAGAATAACTAAGAAGATTGTATCTTGTTTGTTTATTTACAGCTTTCAGTAATTAATTTCCGCTTTCGCACTTTCTTTTCTTTACTTTTTCAGTTTTTACTTTCCGTAATTTACTTTTACGAACATACTTTCCTTTCTTTACTTTTTCAGTTTTTACTTTTCAAGCAATGAGGAGGTAACTCCCCCTTGCTGGGGTAAAAGGTAAAGCTTTTATTATTACTATTTAGATTAATCTCCTCTAATTATAATATAATAACTATTTAAAATCTAACTTAACGAGGATACCACCATATTGGTCGGTTGGTAATTAATTATAAATTGGTTTTAACCTGACTAAGCATGCATACCGCCTGGTTGGTCGGTTGGTAATTAATTATTAATTTGACTTAATCAGAATACCGCCTATATGGCTGGTTGGTAATTATCACGCAAAGTTAATATATTATATTAAGGGAGATATCTAAAATAGTAGTAATAAAAGTGGATCCTTTTACCTCAGCATTTTCTTTATTGTACTTTTACTTTATTTACTTTCAGCATTTACTTTCCAGTAATTTTATTTCCAGCATTTACTTTATGTCTTTTCTTTTATTTAAGTTCTTACTACCCGTAAATATCTGTCGTAACTAAGCCAGTTATCTGGGGTTGTGATGAAATCCAATATCACCGGTTTACAAGGGGTTAAATTACAGTTTGGGTAATATAAAGGTTTATTTATTGAATTTTTTTCCTAATGTTTTCAACTGGCCATTAATAAAATTGAACTAGTAAACTTAAAATGAACTTGGAAAAGAGATTTTAGGTTAAAGACCTTAGACTCAATAGCCCACGATCTTCCTTGAGGATAAATAACCCTTTAATAGATTTCCTTACAGGATAGGAATATACCTGTCGGGCGGGGGTAACCATAATTGAAACTTAATCTTAATGAATTCAGATAACTTGGTTAACATAAAAATATGATTAATTGGGTTATGCTGGGTATTTGTATTTGACCATCGGAAGAGGCTTTTACATAATTTCGTGTTCCAGGTTAATAAACCAATATATTACACAAACGTAAAATAACCACTTCATCTTTTAAAAAAAGATATTGGGATTTCTGCCGATAATCTATAATCGGTAAACTTGGTTAGAAAATAAGTTGTGAATATGTTTCAGCATTATACTAAGTTCTCCATTCAAATAATCTATAACCACCGTATGATGTATACTACTAGCGATATGTCATAATGCATGTATAAGTGTCGATACCAAACCCTTAGGGTGGCCTTTAATATCCTAAGTTGAAACTGAAATATTATGAAATTGTTCCTGCCTTACATCGTTATGTCGGGTCTGGCGTGTCACGACACCCATGCAAATAGATCCAGGCAGAGAGCATGCTCTACTTTGCGTCGTGACGCCCACCTAATCAGACCCGAGACAGAGCCTCTATTTGTTCTGCATCGCGACACTAGGCTCTGGGCGTCGCGATGCCCACTCAAACAGAATCAAAGCAGAGTGTTTCTGTTTGCTACGTATCGCGACGCTGGGGGTCTAGCGTCGCGACCCTAGCCCAATTTCAGGGCCTATCTCAAACTCTTCCAATAACAATGCTCAATGCAATTCCCATTATCACACTAACACATTCACAGAGGCATTTTCTAAACTTCAACATAGATATAATATAAACAATTCCAACCCTCAATCACTTATATACCATTTAAATCTCAAGGCATCATTCCCCAACATATATATACGCACACAATGGTTTCATTCCTTTCTAATATCATCAAAACACTTATCAAAATGCATGCTAGTGACACTTCCAATGCCAATCAAGCAATTTCAAACCCTAAGGCTTGCATGGTGCGAATTTAGGGTTTTGATTTCTTTGTCCAAAATCGAAAATTTAGAAGAAAGAAGGAGAAAGGAAACTTACCAACCTTGAAATGAAGCTTGAATGGATCAAAATGACTTGAAGAAATGAAGATGAGAAGAAAAATTAGCAAGAGAAGGCTTGCACAAGTCATTAACGTTTTTGGCTTTTGAAGATGAGGGAATAGTGCCCTTTTTATAGGCAAAAGGGCTGATTTTATTTTGAAATTGGTGGCTAGGATTGAGCCACATCACCCCAAATCTAGGCCATTCCCGAATTTTACTGTAGCAGTCACGAAACTCTTGATTTTTGACCTTCTTTTGATCAGAATTATGAAAAATATCCAACATAGAAGTTGTAGGTCTCGGTCTTAGATTTCTGAAGATATAAAGTTCATAAAAATCGGAGATCGTATGAAAACGTTACGACCTAAATATCATGGGTTGTCCGGATTTAATCTTAGAATGAATTATGTATCGCAACCGCGAAGAATTTGACTAATGTCCAAAAAGTCATTCCATGAACACATACATGCTTGAACATGATTTTCATCATATATCATGCCTCCTATAACGTAATAGTATTCGGCCTCTGACAACGTACAAGTCATCGGGATTATCGGGTGTTACAAATATTTTTTTTTAAATTATTTTACTTTGTTTTCTAATAATTAAAATTATATGCAATAGATATTGGCTTTTTCACCAATTTCGACCTTGAAACCTAAGAACTAGTAAATCTTATAAACAATAATGTTGTAGATATTTGAGTATTATTTCATCTGAAACTAGAATCACATCAATCCAATATCGGAGTAAAACGTTATGGTCAAAATATGAAATTTGCGTAAAGTTGGAATTTCCGAAATCGTACAATGTTAGAACGCCCTTTCTAGTTTCTAACCTCCAAAATTCAAATGTCACTTCTATTTTTCTAGTAATATATCCAAGGTATTATTTCACCTACACAAGAAATAAAAATCACAATAAAAATATATAAAACATAAATTTAATTATTATTCCACAAATGTGCTAAATTAAGGGGATTAATGAAACTACAGGTGTAAAATAATTAATTTGTCTTTTTAATAAATATACATTTTTTAGTGTTCATTAGGCCTGCTGACAGTGCCCGATCCTAGAAGATTCTCAGTGGAGAGAAGGGATAACCGGGCCTATTGCGCACATCACAATACAAAAGGGACATATCACTGAGAGCTACAGAGATTTGCAGGAGCATGTTGATGACCTGGTGAGGAATGACTACCTTAGAGAGTGCATTGATCATAAAGCCATGAGGGTCAGGCAATGAAGGGAGCGGATGTCTATGTTTGTTATAGCCGGAGGTAGAACATTGGTCGGGGATTTGAATCGGGCAAGAAAGAATTACTACGGGATCAATAGCCCCGAGGTAATGACTATAGAGTGGGACTCGAGGATTCAGAAAACCAGGCTGGTGCTGATAATTTTTATCGAGGAAGACGCTGAGGGTGTGTGTTACCCTCACAATGATGCATTGATAATCAATGCCAACATTGGCAGTTCAAAGGTAGACATGATATTGGTGGACCCCGAAAGTGCGGTAGTTATCATATCCAAGGAAGCCTTGAATTGTTTGGGCGTGGAGTTCACCACTTTGATTCAGGATGCAACCCCACTGTATGAGTTTGGGGGTGTAATAATTTTCCCACTAAGTCGGGTACAACTAACAATTACCATTGGGACAACCTCATATACCCAGATTATAATAATGGATTTGATTATGGTAGATTGTTTGAACAATTACTAAGTGATTTTGGGAAGACCATTCATGATGAAATCAAGGACAATTATGTCAAGTTACTACTTGAAGTTGAAATTCCCAACCAGAGAGGAGGTGGCTAAAAGCTGTTTTGCAGCCATGTCAAAAGAAACTCTACGTATTGAAGATGTTGTGGGGTAGAAAAGGAAAGAAAGATAATAGGGCGTGGTAGAGTCATCCGACCCCCTACCTGAGGACCCCACTCAGTATGAAGGGCCAGGGGAGGAGCTGGAGCTAGTGGAGCTTTTTGGTTCCAAGTAGATACTCAAGGTTGAGGTCAGGTTGGAACCAAGTCTGAAGAAGAAGCTGGCGGGCTTCTTGAAGGAATATGCAGACATTTTGGAGTACAATCATGAGGATTTGCCTGGATTAGATCTACGGGTCATCAGTCACCGCTTGGAAATAGATCGGGCTCAGAAGACGGTGAAGCATAAGAGAAAGACCTTCAACCAAGAACGGTATGAGGCCATCCATGTAGAGGTGGATAAGTTGATGAAAGTCGGGTTTATCATAAAAGTTAAGTACCCGGAGTGAGTATCGAATATGGTATTGGTGAAGAAGGCCAATGGTAAGTGGAAGATGTGTGTGGAATTCTCTGACTTAAACAAGGTCTGCCCGAATGATAGTTTTCCACTCCCCGAAGGTGGACCAGCTGGTGGATTCGACAGCTTGCTATGGGCTGCTGAGTTTTATAGACGCATTCTCAAGATATAACCACATCCAAATTCATCACGAGGATGAAGAGAAGACAACCTTCATTATGACTCAGAGGCTGTATTGTTATAAGGTGTTACCTTTTGGATTGAAGAATACGGAGGCAACTTATCAAAGATTGGTGAACCGGGTCTACAAGCCCCTCATCGGTAAGACAATACAAGTCTATGTCGATGACATGATAACAATGACTGTAACACCTGAGGACCATTTAAGGGACCTCAAATAAACTTTCGAACTCTTAAGGAGGTATAAGATGACGCTGAATATGGACAAATATGCATTTGGGATATTTTCGGGAAAGTTTTTGGGGTATATTGTCAGCGCAAAGGATATTGAGGCCAACTCTCATAAGATCAAGGAAATATTAGATTTGAATTCACCGAAGACAGTGAAAGAGGTGTAGAGCTTGACTGGTTGGGTAGCATCACTCAACCGGTTTATTTCTAAGGCCACTGATAAATGCCATGTCTTCTTTCTGTTGATCAAGAATGCAAAGAAGGAATTTGAATGGACGAACGAGTGTGAGGAAGCATTTTAATAGCTTAAAGAGTACCTGGAATGACCTTCACTTCTGGCCAAGCTAATTCCAGATGAGATGTTATTTCTGTATTTAGTCGTTTCAGAGCATGCTGTAAGTTCAGTACTAGTATAAGAAGTATATGAAATTCAGAGGCCAATGTATTATTATAGCAAGGCCTTATTAGATTTGAAAATTCTGTACTCAACCCATGAACTGATGGCCATGTCTCTAGTATCTACAGTGATGAGGTTGCGACTTTACTTCCAAGCTCGACCCATCAGGGTCTATACAGACCACCCACTTAGACAAATTCTGCATAGACCTAAGACTTCAGGTCGTATGGTAAAATAATCAGTAGAGCTTAGCGAATATGATATATATTACCTATCTCAGGTATCTATTAATGGACAATCTCTAGTTGATTTTATGGCAGTATTTACGGGGCCCCTAGTCAGGATGGTTAGAGAAGAAGAGAAATGAGATTTATTTATGGATTAGTCAGTTAGCTCGCAAGGATGTGTGACCGGTGTCATCCTCAGCAAGGAACATGGTGTAGAGCTGGACAATGCATTAAGGTTTGCGTTTGAAGCAACCAATAACAAGGCCGAGTATGAAGCAATCCTATTCAGGCTGAGGCTTTGTAACGCGTTCGGGGGTGAGCGATGTGATAGTGAAAAGTGACTTCAAGCTGGCTGTCAGTAACTAAACGATAAGTTCTAAGTGAGGGATCCTAATATGATAGCATACCTCACAGAGGTGAAAAATTAGTCGGAGGAATGAGGAATATGGCCTTCGAGCAGGTCGGTCGAGAGAATAATCAGCAAGCGGATTCATTTGTTTGGTTGGCATTGTCTATCAAATCTAAGATTCCTCGAGTCATCCCCTTAGAGATCTAGAGCCTAACATTGTGTGAGTTTCTAGTGTGATAGAGGTAGATGCCGAAGCTGGATCAACCTCGATGGATCCAATCATGAGGTACCTAGAATCTAGAGATTTACTAGAGGATAAAAAAGAGACAAGAAGGTTGAAGTATCGAAGTATCGAGGTGCTATATAGAAGTGGCTACACGATACCGTATCTAAGATGTCTTGGGCGTGAGGAGGAAAATTACGTGCTTAGAGAAATTCATGAAGGAATATATGAAAGCCACTCTGGTTGGATTTCAATTTCCCATAAAGCACTCAGACAACCCGATAATGCATCAGGATAGGTTCAGAGTGGCCCGAGTATGTGACAGGTGTCAAAGAAATGCTAATGTGCCTCACCAACCACCCAAGAAAATGACCATATTTTCGAGCCCTTGACAGTTTGTTTAGTGGGGGTTGGATCTCATTGGACCTATGCCAACGGGTCGAGGACATGCCAAGTTTGCAATCATAGTATTCGACTATTTCATCAAGTGGGAGGAGGCTGAGCCGCTGTCCATTATAACTGAGAAAAAAGTCACACATTTTGTAAAGAAGAATATTGTGTGCCGATTCTTGATTCCCAGGACAATCATCACGGATAATGGGAAGTAGTTTGACAATGCGGGCTTCAAGAAGCTCCGTGAAGATCTCCAAAATATCTTGAGATTTGCATCACATGCTCATCCGAAGTCGAATGGATAAGTAGAAGCAGCGAACAAAGCCATTAAGAACAATCTGAAGGCAAGGCTTGAGTCATGTAAGTGTTTATGGGTTGAAGAATTGACAGATGTCATATGGGCACTTCGGAGAACTTACAAAGACTCCACATATGAAACTCTTTTCTCATTTACTTATGGGAGTTAAGTTATGATTCTAGCAGAGATCAGGATGACGACCAACTGAGTCCAAAATTTTGAAGAATGAGAGAATGAACTCCTCTATAAAAGATGGCCCGTTTCTATAACAAGAGGGTCCGGATATGAACCTTTCATCCCAGAGACTTAGTCTTGAGGTGAGTCACCCTACATATAAGGAAACTCGAAGAAGGCTCCCTATGAGCCAAATGGTATGACCTTATAGGGTTGCCGAGGTCATCAAGTCGGGTGCCTATCATTTAGAACAATTTGAAGACATCCGACTTAAGAAGCCTTGGAATGCTGAGAAGGTATTTTCAAAAGAACATCTCTTAAAATGAACCTCAAAGAGTTGTAATAAGGGCAGTAGATCCCAAGAATATAGATAAGGCTTTCCCTTTATAAATAAAAACTTGTACAAATATGCTTGTTTATTATTTGAATAGGAAATACATGTTTAATAATCGTGTGAAACTCATGATCGGAACATAACAAGGGGTGCAAGACAAGTGCGAAGAATGCACACCCCCGTGGCACACCAATCCCTAGTGTCATTATCAAACCCACAGGCTGGAATATTAATACCCAATGCCTTGCACCTTTGGGGAATATAGCAAAAATACAAGCGTGGCGTTAAGTGTCTCTGGTATCCAAAGCACGTTCAATAGGAGAGTCGGCATGACATTTGGGGCCCTAAGATAATCATAGTACACATGGATGGAAGACATCTTGCGAGGTACTACGGTTCCCTCGGGTTTTGCATAGCATGGAAAAATATTTCCCCCATAGCATTTGTCGCCCATAAGAGAGTTGGATTCTCATAGCACGAGGAAGACCCACAAGCCTCCGTGAAGTTTGCAGCCTCAAGATGTGACTAGCACAAGGAATGGAAATGCCCATGTGGTGCTGGACATCCCATTATGGATCCGTAGGAGCATAACACGGGGAAGACCAGAAGGTCTCCGTGGCGTTTGCAGACTCAGAGTTTGCCCAGCATGAGGAAAATTCTCCCATGGCGTTGGCCGCCCCCTGATCCATAGCTCGGTTCGCCGAGATGTCTGGATTTTAAGATTATGAATTGTTGTTTTGGGTAACGCAGAGAAGGACTGTAGACACTGTAATGTTTTTTACATGAGCCCGATGATGAGCCTCGTATGGAGGCACTACCTGAAAAGTTGCGAAAGTTGTAAAAAAATGAATGCCGGAAGGAAAGAAAACCTCAAAAATCAGCACCTCATTGGATTCAGACTCACTAGCCAGCCTCAGATTCGCTCAGTCAGTTTCTGCTTCAAACCTTAGCCTCAAACACGCCCATGAACCCTTCAACTTTGGCCCATCCGCACGGCCCAAAGCCCATGCAACCCACCATACACGCCCAAGGCCCATGGACCCATGCACATGCCATTAACCCATGCAAACCTCCCAGGCACGCCCAAAGCTTCCCAAATAGAAAAAAAAAACCATGCATTCCACATGCTAAAATCCTCTTATCAACACTTTCCAATTTAGTGATATTTTGAGGTGCCCATCCAATTTAACAAGATTTGGGATATTCTCATCACCAAATATATGAGACTGTATCCCAAAATAATATATTCCCCAAATCAATATGATTTATTTTCCTATTTGGAGATCCTTTGGAAACATTATAAAAGGGATACCAAATCATCACACAAAAAAGGCTTGGGAGGCTACACTTGGACGTGAAACACACAAAGAAAAACCTTAGGCTTAGACGTGAAACACACAAAGAAAAACCATAGGCTTGGACGGCAAAAAACCCTATGGGAACTACCACCGAAAAACTCATCTCTTTTTCTTCTTCAAGCCATCACCGAAACACACAACAAAAGAACCCTAAGCCAAAACCACCAAAAATCGTGAAAACAACAACAGAACCAACCACCAAAACCGAGACAAAATATAACCAAAAAATAGCAGCCAAAACAACAAAAAAAGCAACCAAAAACCATCAAAATAGCAGCAAAAAACCATCAAAACAGTAACCAAAAATAACTAAAAAAAGCAGTAGAAAACAACCAAAAAGTGAACCAGAAAACAACAAAATAGCGAACCAGAAAATAACAAAACAGCAACCAAAAACAGTAAAATAACAACCATAAAATAGCAAAACAGTAACCAGAAAATAACAAAATAGTGAGTAGAAACAGCAAAACAGCAAACAAAAATAGCGAACCAGCGTCCTTCTGGCGACAGCCTAACGCACAGCAGCCAAAGACAGTAAAACAGTAAGCCAAAAACCTGAAACAATAAACCAAAAATCATGAAAAACAACCAATAAAACAGCAGCCAAAAATCGTAAAACAGCAGCCACCAAAACTGTGAAACAGCAGCCCAAAAATAGCAAAAACAGCAGCCCCAAAAATAACCAAAACGAAAGCCAAAAACAACAAAAAATAGCAGCCCAAAATCAACCTAAATATCACCAAAACAGCAACCAAAAACAACCAAAAAATAGCAAAAAACAACCAAAAAATAGAGGCCAAAAACCATCAAAACAACAGCAAAAAACCATCAAAATAGCAGCCAAAAACAACCAAAGATAGCAGCCAAAATAACACAAAAAATAGCAGCAAAAAACAACCAAAAACAGTAGCAGAAACAACCAAAATAGCGAACCAGAAAACATCAAAATAGCAACCATAAAACAATGAAACAACAACCAAAAAATAGCAAAACAGCAACCAAAAAATAGCAAAACAGCAACCAGAAAATAGCAAAACAGCAACCAGAAAATAGCAAAACAGTCAGCAGAAACAGCGAACCGTCGATCCTTCTGGCGACGGCCTAACGCACTTCGGAGAAAGCAACTTAAAAGGTATGACCTGAGGGCACCATTTCCACATTTATTTCTATAGTTCCGGACATTGCACGCCTGGCTGGGCGTGAAATACGTCCAGCCGGGTATGCGAAGTCCTACATCAAAGACGACCAAATTTCTGGTCACATTTTTCTTTCTTTGGCATTTCGTTATTTTTTTTTATCTATTTAGTCACTTTCATTGTTATTTAATTATTTCGCCTATATTTTGTTATTTATCTTTTTGTCTATTTATAGTTATTTTATTATTTTGCCTTTATTTTTATGTCTGTTTACATTGCATTGATGATTATATATGTTATTATCCCTTGTGGTATATCAGATGGAAACCCCGACGTAAATTCCGTAGCCGAATCCGAATGGACGGTAGTACGGTCTGTACTTGGGATACAACTCCACGTGCCACCCGGGAAATACCCATATATGCGTGATTAACCCCCATTTTTGTTTGCCATTTATTTATTGACGCTTTTCCTGATTTTGATTATTTATTATGATTTTCATTATTGCATCTCATATTTCTTAATTTAATATGTTTTTGGAACTATTTTATTATTTCTATTAATGTTTATGGGTGTGCAAATTTGTGTTTATTTGAATTACTTTGCATGAACTGCATAAGACTTGGCTATACCATTGTGTGAACCCGTCTATTATACTGGCATAAGTAAGGGACCATTCTGAACCCAGCGGTTTGAGGTCTTCCCTTGCGAGGGGTGAGTGCGGCCTTAAACCTTTCCCAGTCCACGCTGAGTGGTGACTCTTTTATTCTCCGAAGAACCCGAAGCACTGGGGGCGATGATGGTACATGAAGATGAGACATGGGTAGAACATGCAGTCTACTACCTTAGTAAGAAGATGTTTTTGCATAAAGCCCGCTATCAAGAGGCGAAAAAAAAGAGAAAAAATCTGTTTGGCGGTGATGTTGGCTAGATGGCCAAGTTCATATCCCATAACATAGTATGTAGATACGGAATGCCATATCACATAGTGACGGACAATGGAGTCCAATTTCAGAAGTACGGGATGGAGGCAGTGTTACCAGTAGAAATAGAAATACAATCAGTACGGGTACTAGCATAGGCATGATTGCCTGAGCAGGAATGGGCCTCGCAGAGGTTTGAACAGCTAGCATTACTGGAAGAGAAAAGGATAAAGGCCTTGTATCGCATGCAGTTATACCAGAAAAGGGTTAGCATGGGCATTCAACAAGAGAGTGCGTCCAACCAAGTTCAGGGAAGGTGATCTAGTGATCAAGCAGTCAAAGCCAGTGATAATGGACCCAAAGGGAAGTTTCAGGCCCAATTGGGAAAGGCCCTACCTAGTCAAGAAGGTGATGGGGAATGGGGCAGTGAGACTATCAGATTTGGAAGGGAACGAGTTCACTGAGCCCATCAACGTGGACAGGTTGAAACAATATTTTGCATAAAAAACAAAGAGAGAAAGGCTCGTTGGGTTGAAAATCCGCAAAGGACATCCCAAGCAAAATATAAGGCATGAGTGAGCAAGAAAAATGGCTAATTGTAAAATCCGTGAGGAACTGTTAGCGACAGAGGTACCCTTGCAATGCAGTTTTTTTCCTACATATATACTAAGAAGTAATGCAGACGTCTTTAATGAAATAAATGTTCAAGATGTTCATAGATTGCATAAATTCTAGCTAACCGGGAAAAATTAGAGTCAAGTGATTACAAATCATGTCTTTTGTTTCTTAGATGCTGGACCAAGGTCAGGAGATCTAGGAGAGGAACCTCGGGAATGAGGACGAAGAACTCCGGGAATGGAGAGGGACTCTGAGAATGGAGAAGAGCCTCGAGAATTAGGACAAATCTAAAAAAAAGAGGGAAAAGAGCAAAAAAAAAAACAAAAGAAAAACGAAAGAAAAAATTTAAAAAAAAAAAAAGAGAAATTTTTTTTAGCTCGCTGAGTTGAAAACCTGAAAAGGCGACTCATGCAAGATTGAGCAATCCGCTAAGTTGAAAATCCGAAAGGACAGCTTAGGCAAAAGATAGAAAGACCCCGTAACTCAATAAATGAAGCACAAGGCAGTACCTTTTTCGTATCCTCAGGATAGCAAAAAAAGCTTCGGGAATCAGAAGATATGATTTTCAGTATCAGAGAAGGATAGTAAGAGAAAAATGCAAGCCGAGAATGGCAACAAACTCCTCAGGGAGAGGACATATTTCGAAATCTGGGAATCTGAAGACATGATTTTCAGTATCCCAAAAGGATGAGGCCGCTTTCAAGAAAACGTAATATATTTTGACCCGGTGCGAGTAGCGAAGAGAAGAAAGCTAAGCCAGGTCTGGGGTGACCAGTCTACCACCCCGCGAACAAGGGATAAACAGGACCTTAAGCCAGGAGACCAAAGAGAACTGAGCAATCACCACAGGAGAATTGGCAGAAGGAAACTGTAAGCAGGCCAAGGGGGCGACCAAAGATTTGTATAGGCAAAAGGGCACCAAAGAGCGCAACGAAGGCCTAACCAAGGATAACCTCAAGCCAATAGGACAAAGAAAACTCATCAGAATAGGGAATGCATCCATGCATACATGCATACACGTCGCATACACATAATTTTTGTTTTATGTTCGCAGGCTTTGAAGAAAAAGAAAAAGCGGCGAGGACAAGCAATTCCTCGGAATGAGGACGAGCAAGCCGTGAATGGCACTCTGGGAATGGAGAAAGACCTCGGGAATGAGGACCAGCAACTCCTCGGTAATTGGGACGAGCAAGCCGAGAATTGCATTCCGGGAATTGAGAAAAATCTCAGGAATGAGGACCAGTAACTCCTCGGGAATGAGGACGAGCAAGCCGAGAATGGCACTCCGGGAATGGAGAAACTCCTCGGGAATGAGGACGAGTAGGGGGCGAAGTGCCTCACCACCATTATCATAGTTTTGGGAATGAATCCCAAGGTCAAGGCCCACATTATCAACAGTTCAGGAAAGAATCCCAGAGGTCGAAGCACCTCATCATCATAGAAAAAACTGCCAAGCGGATCGAAGAGTCACGCAGGTGGACCAAGACACGCTATCACTCAGCACGGTTCGAGAATGAAGCCCAAAGGTCGAAGCACCTCATCTTCAGTTCGGGAATGAATCCCAGAGGTCGAAGCACCTCAGAGATTGAAGCATCTCACACCCAGCACGGTTCGGGAATGAATCCCAGAGGTTGAAGCATCTCACACCCAGGATGGTTCGGGAATAAAGCCCAGGGGTCGAAACACCTCACCATCAACTCAACTCAGTTTGGGAATAAAGCCCAGAGATCGAAGCATCTCACACCCAGCATGGTTCGGGAATAAAGCCCAGGGGTTGAAGCACCTCACCATCAACTCAACTCAGTTCAGGAATAAAGCCCAGAGATCGAAGCATCTCACACCCATCATGGTTCGAGAATAAAGCCCAGGGGTTGAAGCACCTCGCCATCAACTCAACACAGTTCGGGAATAAAGCCCAGAGATCAAAGCATCTCACACCCATCATGGTTCTGGAATAAAGCCCAGGGGTCGAACTACCTCGCCATCAACTCAGCACAGTTCGGGAATAAATCCCAGAGATCGAAGCATCTCTCACCCGGTGGTTCGGGAATGAAGTCCATGGGTCGAAGCACCTCGCTACCAACTCAGCTCAGTTCGGGAACAAATCCCAGAGATCGAAGCATCTCACACCCGGTGGTTTGGGAATGAAGCCCATGGGTCGAAGCACCTCACCACTAACTTAACTCACTTCGGGAATAAATCCCAGAGATCGAAGGATCTCACACCCATTGGTTCGGGAATGAAGCCCAAGGGTCGAAGAACCTCGCCACTAACTCAACTCAGTTCCAGAATAAATCCCAGAGATTGAAGCATCTCACACCCGGTAGTTCAAGAATGAAGCCCAGGGGTCGAAGCACATCGCCACCAACTCAATTCAGTTCGGGAATAAATCCCAGAGATCGAAGCATCTCACACCCAACATGGTTCGGGAAGAAATCGCAGGGGTCGAAGCACCTCGCCATCAACCCAACTCAGAGATCGAAGTGAAACAACAGGTAAGTCCGGCAATTACCGATGAACCAGGTAAGCAAAAATACATGCATTACTTTGATAGGGTTGTCACTGTCACACACTGCACAAGCCCCATCAAAGTGGGGCCGACTGTAGACTCTGTATTTTTTGCATGACCCCGATGATGAGTCTCGTATGAAGGCACTACTTGAAAATGTTGCGGAAGTTGTAAAAAAACGAATGCCGGAAGGAAAGAAAACCTCCAAAATCAGCACCTCATTGGATTCAGACTCACTAGCCAACCTCGGATTCGCTCAGTCAGTTTCTGCTTCAACCCTTAGCCTCAGACACGCCCTTGCACACTTCAACTTCGGCCCATCCACACGGCCCAAAGCCCATGCAACCCACCAAACACGCCCAAGGCCCATGGACCCATGCACACGCCCATGAACGCATGCAAACCTCCCATGCACGCCCAAAGCTTCCCAAATAGACAATCCATGCATTCCACATGCTAAAATCCCCTTATCAATATTTTCCAATTTAGTGGGATTTTGGGGATCCCATCCAATTTAAAAAGATTTGGGATATTCTCATCACCAAATATATGAGATTGTATCCCAAAATAATATATTCCCCAAATCAATGTGATTTATTTCCCTATTTAGAGATCATTTGGAAACATTATAAAAGGGACACCAAATCATCACAAAAAGGCTTGGGAGGCTACACTTGGACGTGAAACACACAAAGAGAAACCTTACACTTGGACGTGAAACACACAAAGAAAAACCTTAGGCTTAGACGTGAAACACAAAGAAAAACCATAGGCTTGGACGACAAGAAAACCCTAGGGGAACTACCACCGAAATACTCATATTCTTCTTCTTCTTCAAGCCATCACTGAAACACACAACAGAAGAACCCTAAGCCAAAACCACCAAAAATCGTGAAAACAACAACAGAAACAACCACCATAACCGAGACCAAAAATACCCAAAAATAGCCCCAAAACCATAAAACATCAGCCCTAAAACCGAACTAACCAGCAGCCAAAAATAGCAGCCAAAACAACCAAAAATAGCCAGCAAAAATAACCAAAAAAACTGCAAAAATAGCCAGTAAAAAACCACAAAAACAGCAGCCCAATGACCGTAAAACAATAAGCCAAAAACATTGAAATAGTAAGCCAAAAATCGTAAAACAGCAGCCACCAAAACAGTGAAACAGCAGCCCAAAAATAGCAAAACAGCAGCCCCAAAAATAACCAAAACAAAAGCCAAAATCAACCAAAAATAGCAGCCCAAAATCAACCAAAAATCACCAAAACAGCAGCCAAAACAACCAAAAATAGCAGCCAAAAACCATCAAAACAACAGCAAAAAACCATCAAAATAGCAGCAAAAAACAACCAAAATAGCAGCCAAAATAACCAAAAAATAGCAGCAAAAAACAACAAAAAACAGTAGCAGAAATAACCAAAATAGCGAACCAGAAAACATCAAAGCAGCAACCAGAAAACAAAAAAACAGCAACCAAAAAACAGCAAAACAGCAACAAAAAACAGCAAAACAGCAACAAAAAAATAGCAAAACAGCAACCAGAAAATAGCAAAACAGTCAGCAGAAACAGTAAAATCGCAAGCAAAAACAGCGAACCGTCGATCCTTCCGGCGACGGCCTAACGCACTTCCGAGAAAGCAACTTAAAAGGAATCACCTGAGGGCACCATTTCCACATTTATTTCTATAGTTCCGGACATTACACGCCTGGCTGGGCGTGAAATACGTCCAGCCGGGTATGCGAAGTCCTACATCAAAGACGACCAAATTTCTGGTCACATTTTTTCTTTCTTTGGCATTTCGTTATTTATTTTTTTATCTATTTAGTCACTTTCATTATTATTTAATTATTTCGCCTATATTTGTTATTAATCTTTTTGTCTATTTATAGTTATTTTATTATTTTGCCTTTATTTTTATGTCTGTTTACATTGCATTGATGATTATATATGTTATTATCCCTTGTGGTATATCGGATGGAAACCCCGACGTAAATTCCGTAGCCGAATCCGAATGAACGGTAGTGCGGTCTGTACTTGGGATACAACTCCACGTGCCACCCGGGAAATACCCATATATGCGTGATTAACCCCCATTTTTGTTTGCCATTTATTTATTGACGCTTTTCCTGATTTTGATTATTTATTATGATTTTCATTATTCCATCTCATATTTCTTAATTTAATATGTTTTTGGAACTATTTTATTATTTCTATTAATGTTTATGGGTGTGCAAATTTGTGTTTATTTGAATTACTTTGCATGAACTGCATAAGACTTGGCTATACCATTGTGTGAACCCGTCTATTATACTGGCATAAGTAAGGGACCATTCTGAACCCAGCGGTTTGAGGTCTTCCCTTGCGAGGGGTGAGTGCGGCCTTAAACCTTTCCCAGTCCACGCTGAGTGGTGACTCTTTTATTCTCCGATTTAGTCCCCCGCGGGCTACTCCGTACTCTCTACGGGTTGCGAGCCCAACAGTGTTGTGGTCGCCGAGCATCATAGGCATAGCAGTAAACCCCACTTAACCCTTAAATCATCATCATTCCATCGCTGGAAAATCTCATGTTCTCCAGGAGATGCATCTGGTGATATAGCAAGCGGTAATGGACCTTCCAAAATATATCCAAGCTTCTCGGAATTGAGGACAATCCTCAAGTCCATATCCCAATCCGTAAAGTTTTCTACGCCTTTTAGCTTATTCGTATCTAGCATACGAGCAAAAGGATTGGTTGGAGGTGCCGCCATCGCAAATCTATCAAATAGACATCGAATCAATCTTAAGCATATAAGTAGATAAAAAATAAACAGTTTCATATTATATCATAAAGCATTAACTAGATCATTGATTTTTAATTTAAAAATACCCCTCCCACTATTTCATGCAAAACTGTAATCCCCAAACAGAATACAAAACATGCGATAATCAAATCATAATATAATAGTGAAAGGTAGACCCCATGAATATATTTCAGTTCACAGCTTTGGCACGTTCTCGCCTACGTATATTCATTAGGTAGACAACTAATTGTCAATCACTCAATAGTGACTCCTGAGTTTTTGGTCCTGGTCGTTTCTCGTTGTGACATCTTTGGCACTTTCACAAGGAGGCGTACCAAGGTCAAACTTGTCAATGATGAATTCAAGATACTTGCGAAACCCTGACAACTTTGGCACGTTCAGGATTCCGCTTTCGCTTGAATTCACCTAATATCAAATATATCTGATACATATAAATTTCTATCGGCCATATCCTCTCAGCTTTGGCACATTCTCGGATATAGTAGCAGAAAATTTATCGATAAGCGGTATTGACAAGACAGACCAATTAATATGCATCAAATGTATATTAAATTAAAATATTATTTTCAAATATGGATTTTTCCGCTAAAAATGCATTTACTTTATTTAATCAAATTAAATAAATACATGCATGCATAAAGTCAAGATTAAAGTCAATGTTGAATTTTAAAGGCATAATCATATATGAGGTTCAGAATCAGACTCGCTCTGATACCAATTTTGTTGGGGTGTTTTTTTAAGGAATTACGGGTTGGCGCAGCGGAGCGCGGAAAACTTATTTTTCCGATTTCAAAATTTTTTCTTGGAACAATTAAATAAACTAATTTATTTAATTAACCAATACTTAAAATCTGAAATTTTAACCTAAGAAATCATATTTCTTATAATTACCAAATTACCCCAAAGTTTTGTAAATTAATTATTTTGGTCCTTAAAATGTCAAATACATATTTAATTGATTCCAAATCAATCCCAAAATAATGTATACATGTCTAATACATAACTATATAATTTGTAACAAAAACCAGAAACTTTTTCTATATTGCCGAAACAGCCCAGTTTTTTCAATTAATTGCAATTTGGCCTCAAATGTTCAAAACACATCAAGATCAAATCCAATCAATTTCAAATTTAACATACATCAAATATACATCAAATTATATCATATATATGAAAAGCCCCAAAATTGGAATGGGTTAAGAACCCTAATTTCATAAATTACTCCAATTTCACAATTTACATTAAATTGACAAAATTCAATACTTTAATCATCCAATTACCACACCAATCAAGTCTCACCACCATGAAATTAATCAAGAAAAATTCTAGGTTAATTATGAATGGCTAATCAACTCTAGAATGTCAACTTTAATTTTCTAATTAATCTATTAAGCTTAATTACACTAATAAGCTTATAAATTAATTATACATGCAAATCACATCCAACAAGCTTCAAACAAATTTAATTACAAATCCAAAGAGTAGAGACAACATCTTAACAAAATAATTTGAAGTTAAGAATAATAGAAACAATTTCTATTTTGAAGAAAAATGAGAAATACTTACAAATTTCCAAAACTTAAGCTTTCTCTTTTTGGTTTTTCCTTCAAAAGCTCTCAACTCTCTTTGTAATCTTTTTTGTTAAACTTGTGTAAGTGTTGAAAAAAGAAAAACAAAACCATTTTGTTTATTTTTCCCTTTGGCTGATTTTTGTAACCAAAAATTAAATAACAATTACTTAATTAATTGTTCAATATTCATTGGTCCACATTTTTACAAAAATAAAGATAATTTTTACCTTTAATAAAGTGAACTAAAATGTGTGCCAATGATATCAAGCCAAATAAAAGCTAAATCATTACATAAGATATTTATTTATTTAATTAACTTAATTATTTAACATTTAAATAATTAAATAATTAAATACAAATATCCTAATATATGTATTATATTTACTTTAAATATTGAAATATATATATAAGTCAAATATCCCAATTAATGGAAAAAACATTCAAAGTATTGGAAAGGTGCCACGAGACATCAGGTTGAAGCAATATGAGGTGCCCATATGAGTATCAACCCGAGACCATCAGATCGGTCTCCGACTTCATGCACCACCATCTTTTTAGAGTTTCTGACATCTACTCGTCAACTCATTAATACCGATAACTGTGAGATAGATGCTGAGAGTGGTTTTTTACCTCGAGGAGGTTCAAATACCGAGAAGAGATAAAATGAGGTTTATAAATGGCCCAGAGAGGATGAAGTTAGACAAAAGAGCCCGAACCTATTATACAGAGGAGTTCTCTCAAGGGCAGAATCTACTGATGATGAAGCAAGTTGGGATACCAACCTGACCTAAAGAAGAAGTGTTAGATTTGACCACATTTGAATATTTATAAAGGCCGACCCGAGATGGTCAATGCTACCGACCAACCTTGTTGAGGAAGTTAGAGGAAGTTTGACTAAGCATTATCCATCTCGGTATGCTGACCCAAGGAACGGAGCTAAGACCACAAGATATTTTGTGCTTGAAGCCATATGACGTATGTCATACTTGGAAGCTTGAGATTTTAGAAGGCTGATATGACAGGAGTTGATCAACGACTTTCATTGGGAAGAGACCTTGTCATACAGAATAATACCGGAGTAGTTGAACCACAGATTGTCACATAGTCAAAATGTACAGCAGTGTCTAAAAGGTTGAAGTGATGAGTTTCAGCTGACAGAGGGTAGTTGAGCTAAGTGTCGGTGCGACTGTTTGTTGAGTGGTTGGGGGAAAAAAGCATGGGGGCAAGGATGGCCTGCTAATGACGGCTGACGTCATGGGTTAGTGGAATAACGGATTTAGGTGCCTATATAAAGGGGATGAAGATTTAGATGTAAGGGTTAGCAATTTTCGCATCTCACAACTTGTAAAAGAGCTAAGAGTTTTTAAACTAGTGATAGAGAGAGAAGGCTGATCGGTTCCCGATCACTTGAGAGATTTATACCGGACTTGTCATAAGACCCGAGGTGTTCAATTTTTTATCTTGTGTTTCTTCCTCACTTGTCGCTCGGGTTTGTCTCGACTCGAGCAGGTAATAAAAAATCCCACTTTTTATTCCTGTGGACGTAGGTTAGAGCCACTCTCCGCCGAATTACATAAAATCCATGTCTATGTGATTTTTCAGTTTGCTTTAGTTCCCTACTAACCAAATAAATTCACTGCTTGAGGGAAGTTTGTACGATGTGTCAATTTCTCATATTGTATTTGGAACGAAAAACAACCGTCAACATAAGTAAAATAAAGCACCAAATTTCAGGCAAAATATTAGAAGACAATTTCAAAACAGTGTCGCAGAGCTTCTTCGAAATTTGGAGGTAAGTTGAATCGGCGGCCATGGCGGCGAGTTTATGGTTTTTGTGAAGAAATATAATTACTAGGGATGATGAAAATGGATTTTGATTTCAAGGTTTTAGTTTTTGAGAGATCTTATGCTTGTCAATTTAATCTGTTTTTAACTGTTTCAGAGTCAAATTATAATTGTTAAATGACAATTTTGGTTTCATTTGTCTCAAAATTCAGTTTTTTGCTACATTAATCCCTATGCTTAATAAATAACTATTTTATCATTGTGATGTCACTTTTTCGTTTTCCGTTGATGGCAAATCAATAAAGTAGGATGGATGGATAATAAATAACTACATTAATCCGGGAACGAAGGGTAGGTGTAGCGATTATTGTTGGGCGGGGTTGGGGCATTAAAAGACTTCTATGTGTAGAGGAAAGGAGGTGAGTTGGGCGGTATTTATAGAGGGCTATTCAATGAATGTAAAGGAATCGGTGAAGTTGTGTTGCTCACTATCTGATATGATCCATATTCGGCTTCATAACATCTTCAAATTGACATAATTTAAAGTTTTGTTGGGTTTATTTCGTGAGGTATATGATATGATTTAATTAGATTTTGTATTAATTAATTAATAATCATTTGTAAAAATCATAATTTGTATAATGAGTTTCATTTTAATGTAATTACATATCATTTTTCGAAATTCTTCTAATTTGGCTTAGTTTAGGTAGTTTAAATAGGCTTAGGGTTTTTATTAGGTTAGAATAAAACTTGGATATTTTTTTTTATTCTATTTAAAAATCATATTGGCGTCATTTTGGAGGGGGAGAATGATGGAATATTGAAATGAATAAAATTATTTGGCTTAGTCCGTTTCTTTAAGAGATGAGTAATATTCTCTTAAGTGTTCTTAGGAACAAGATTTATGAAATAGGTGGCTCTTTTTATGACGTCCAACTAGCCGGTAGAATCTCTTTGAGATGCACTTGTGGTTGCTTGCTGATCTTGAAAGGGGTTGTCCTTATAAAACTAAAGATCAAAATTCTTAGGACATGTGCAATGGTTTCGAGTTCTTCGGGTTCAGCCTAGTGGGGTTCTTATCACTATCAATACAGAAGTATCAAAGAGGGAAGAAGATGGTGAACCATTTCTTTAGTGGGCAAGGTGCTGTCCACAACGGGGATAAATAGAGAGGCTTTCAATACAGGAATAAGCCAAATATGGAGGACAATTCATGGAGTAAAGAAGAATTGTTGAAAACAAGCCTGGAGAAGGATGGTATTATGCTACCTGTTTATACGAAAAAAGAAATCCTGGATTTTTGTTTTTTCTGTAGCTGTCTTGTGCACGCCACTCATTCATTCAGAGTATGCGAAGAGGAAAGAAAGGAATGTACAGGATGCAAACGAAATAGCTAAAAA